>JARQTG010000419.1:0-91125 GCA_030142615.1 Syrista parreyssii
AATACTCGATAAGGAATCACCTAAAGTTTTATTAATTATTAAATGACCATTAAAGCATAAATTAATATAAGCAGGAGGTTGCAATATAAACGGGTAGAGAAGACGCTATAAGAAATTTTGAAAACATAATTGAAATGATAGGCTAGTGCTAGATCATATAATATGCAGACATGTAGTAACTTATGTACTTGGCATTATAATGTGATATCTGTACTTTTTGTATGTGACACAATATCGTGAGATATAAATACTACTGTTTTTGTAAAGAGGGGAATTCACAGCAATCCTAAACTTCGTAAAATTTTTTACACGAAAGTGTTTTTGTGGGTTAATATTTGCACGTTACGTATCTCACACGTTAAAAGTGCAATAAATTTGTATTTTGTCAACAATCAATACGCAGAATCCAAAACAGATAAGCCTCAGTCATGGGATGGGAAGAATTTTCAATATAACGAATTGAATTTAAAAAATATGTCAATTAATCTGATGCAGATCGATTGTGCTTTTACTGAATATTTACAATGCGAAAAAAAAGAACAAAAGCGCTTGCTAGAATTAAGTAATGTAGTAAACTTTCTTTAAAATTTTCAAAAGATTGCAGTAAATTATAATTTCTGAGAAGTTATGTTTTCAATGAAAATGAAATGAAAATATTAATAAAAAAATTGCGTCTTTAAAACATTGTTATAATGAAAGAATTATTTTGTCGGAGAATGAAACTATTCACATAGATATGAAATTAGTAAATTAATCGAAATGTTTTGAATAGCATCACGAAAGATGTAAAAAAATTACTTGTAGAATAAGAATAAAAATTAAAAAAGAATTAAAACTAGAACAGATAATTATGAAAATTTGGCAATGCAATTTTTAAAGGAAAAAGTTAATAGTCCATTCGACTACTGAGGCTATGAGGTATGGCATAGAAATGGAAAATGTTGCTCGAAATTATTTTTGTAACAAAACTGTGTTAAAAGTTACTCTAGTAGTTTTGGTCGTTAAATTAGATAAGCCATTTTTAGCAACAAGCCCGGATGGTGTAATTGTTGAAGAAAAACGCTTGCTAGAAATTAAATGTCTTTATTCGTGTAAAGATCTTGGTATTATGAATCGCGAATAAAATATTATAAATGTTGGGTACTTAATGTTTGATAGCGATAAAAATATTTCGTTAAAACAAAAAGATAAATATTTCACGCAGATCCAACTTTCTGGAGCGTCGACTGAGACGCTATAGAGGATTAAATGCATGCCAAGAAAAGATTAAGGAATAGTCTCATAAAAATACGACCAAACTGCAATTCCAGAGGCTACCAATGAAGAAAATCGAGTATTCCCAAATAGTTTTTCAAAGGTTTGTTCGTAGCAAGTAAACTTTTGGCTCGCAGATGTTTTATTGACGGAAAGGCCCATGCCTCAGTCTCTGGCGACCAAATATTTTATTGCCGGCTGACCGTTAGGTTTTGTTTGCGACACGACGCGTCAAGACGCTCCGTGCTTACCTGCTGCAGCCACGAACCTCTAACCAGTCAGTAATCAGCTACTTGTTGCCGAGTCAACTTTGAAGGAATTCCCGATTCCTTTCGACACACACTTCAAACATTTGTAAATCGATGAATCGTGAAGTTTTTCAAAATACAGTTCATTTATCGTTACTGGGTCTTCTATTCCTTTGACGCGAAACCAGTTGCAGTGGTTTAATTACGACTGTAACCCGCACAGTTCGATTCCGTTGCAGCAACGCACACGAGAACTTACAACTCTCGTGGTAATTCGAAGGAATCGCGAGATCGAAAAGTGCCACCATACACTTTCTATGTACATATAAATTGTGAAAATGTAATTTTTTAATTTATTCAAGCATGGATAGCATTCATTTTGAAATAGAAAAACCTTCTAGTTTTTTGGAACATTTAGTACCTAAGATAGAGTGGTTTTATTACACATATTTTCTACCTTTATTAAGGTATACAATATTGTGAATATAATTATTTTATTTACGAAAGTATATACATTATTTCCAAATGAATTAATCTTATTAGTTAATTACAAAACCAACTTTGAACACACATCCAAATCTTTAAATGATGAATTACCTGTTTTAATCAATGGTGACATCCAATTTTTGATAACACAAGTACCATGTGCTATGCTATAACTACGTGCATCGATAATAATACGATACGAATAATACAATCTATATCTGTTTTTATGCTGCAAAGCCAACAAATCCAGGGTGAATTATTTCATCTGGCTCACATCGCTTATCCTCCTTTCTTATATCAATGTACATTTTTACTTGGGTCGATGCTTCGTGGCTACTGCTATTTATGTTGCCACTCCAACAGAATAAGGTACTGAGTTCTGATGATGCAGCATCTTCAACCTAATCTATAAAATCTGTGTGACAATACACATTACCATTTCTCTTATTTCTTCAACGCTACTTGATTCTAAAGAAAACAAGAAAAAATCCACGAGTAATCAAAAAGTTTAGTAAAAACTTTATTCTAAATGTTTATAACATTAAACGATGTTATTATTACTTGCATAATAACTATATTATCGAATAAACAAAATTCCATGTTATGTTTCTGCTCAAAGATTTCAATGATTTTATAATGTCAAATTTATTTCCCAGTTCAATTTCATTTTCAAAATCTCTTTCTGAAGCAGTAAAATTTTGGCATTGTGGAGCTCCATTCTTTTGTATTAGTTTTCTTTTTTGGAGTCGCTCGTATCTATCAATGCTCCCTGATGATATAACCTTTCTCTTATAAACTGATAGCATTATTGTTGGAATATACGATAGGCTATTCATGGCATGAGATTTTTTCCCTCCAACGAACGTGCACTACAAATGCCGATGTCTTTGATCGGTTGCAATTGCTTGTTTTCAAGTATGCTATCATAAATAACATATGGCAATAATTAGAAACATTATTCAAATTAAAAGATTATTTTTATGTTAAGAATGCGTCTTACGATTATTTGTATTTGAAGTAAATGTCATGAATTAATTACAATGTTTTATATTTGTTAAGCGCTTACTTACATTCGTCGTACAGCTGTAATCCATATTTCTCTGTCCCTCTTTTCGTAAGATCTGTTCGGAAAACTATAAAACGTGAGTTCAGAATTCTTACGTTTGGAATTTTCGCAACCAACCACATAATAATATCTATTTGCTGGCATGTTGGATTAATTAATTTTATATCAAAACTATTATGCGCAGTACTGTACGCCAGCAACGAAAGAACGCCCAAGTGTTGCGTACACTGGCCACGAGGGTCGCGCCAGTCGAGCTACACGAGGGCCCTATAAGAGGAGTAAGACAAGGCTGTTCAGTCAATTTAGCACTTTTTGCACTATATTTATCAGACATCGAAGAGAAGCTAAAAGGTGGATAATTAGGAGAACTAATAGTGGGAAAAGAAAAGTTCTGGATGCTTGCATATGCTGACAACTTGATAATATTAGCAACGAAAGAGGAAACGATGAAGAACGTGTTAAGTAGATCTGAAAAATACCTAAATAAGAAACATCTAGTTCTAAATAGAAAAAAAATGATGTGCTTCCAAAAAGGGGGAAGAAGAAAGAAAAGCGAATGAGTGTGGAAAGGAAAGGGAATAGATGAGGCGAAAGAAATGAAGTATTTGAGATACATATTCCAAATGAACAGAAAAGAAGATGCACATATTAGAAATTTGAAGAAGAAGACTAACGTCGTAGTGGAGAAGTTTGGAGGATAATGGAGAAAAGATTGAAGGATAACTTCAAGAGACGATTAATGCTCTTTGATTGTTTAGCTAAGTGAATATTTATACATGGAACGGAAGTATGATGCTTGCACGGTGTGGCTGTCGTCCACTATAGTCTACATTATATTACATTATATTATACATTGTACGTTACTATCATCGCGCAAGAGCGAACCTCATCTTTTTCGCCAACAAACCTCCGAGCGCAGTAGACGTATGTATATTAATGCCAAACGGTAGGTAATCACACTTTCGAAATATCAGGCTCAATACACAAGAATTATATATTTTAATCTATAGCGTTTCTCTTTTTAGTTTTATCTCTGTACCAGGCGACAGAATGTATAACATATTTAGAATAATTTTTGTTATTAAATACTTCGCCGGTGAGTCTTATTGTCCCTGCGTTCGTGAGTACTGAGTTTTAGACGATAGATTCGTGACGATGTATAACTATTAACGAACGAATCATATGGACAACGGATTGACCTCATTCAAAGGATTTAAGGACAAATTATATTGGGCACCGTACTATATTGCAACTGTATGTAACGGAATGAATGGGATTTATGTATGTATGTGCGTGATCGCAGTTTTTTCTTATTTAGTACATTCATAAATATATTGCGGAAACTTCTCTCTAATGATTGCGTTCGTTTAATAGATGGTCCATTTTTTACTATTTTTAAATATTGGAACATTTACGATAGTGCAATATCATATGCTCCTTACGAATATATGAAATGGGATGTAAGTAAGGGCAATTATAACGTTTACTGAAGTAATAAATCGACTGGGCATTTTATGGAATATGGTACATACATAATATGTACTATATTATAGTATAATCCGCGGAAATCGGTTAGAACTTTTATTACAATAGATATAATATATATTCTACATATCAGAATCGTAAGACACGGAATACACGGATATGTCTACTCTATTAATATTTAGTCAAAAATTAGAAGCGACACAGGATTGTCTGATAAAATAAAATCAACAAAATTTATTAAAATTATCGATTATTGGTACAACAGTCTTTCATAATAGGATAATGATAAAAATGTCACTATAAATGTCGGTAATGTAGGAAAAATTTGTCAAAGGTGCATCCTAAAATTATTATTTCCTATTATTATATTTCTCTGTCCTATCATGGGGAACACGTGATAGGTTAGTTTTACAATTAGAAGGATAGAAAGATAAAATTCAAAATGGCGCTAACTGACGGACAGTGAGTGCTCAGATATCTAGCAGATACTATTTGACTGAACAATGACAGACTCTGATAAAAAATTCTCTATCTTAGAGTGCAAAAGTCGAACAAAATACGTAAAAAGGTGGTTTTGCGTTATACTTTCGGACACAAGTCACGCTTACTTACTTTGGTGTAGACTTGAATGATCAAATGGAATTTAGTTACTTTATTTAATTCTCTAATAAGATAGATGAACTAACGAGAAGCTTTAGTCGTCTGTTGGAAATTGTTTATATTAAATTAGGGAAACGTATGTTCGAGGGAGGTTTTTTCTCTATCGGACCCTGTTGACACAGCGGGCTTAGTATTCAAGTGATTATCCCTGACTAGTACTCGCAGTACATGAACCAATATATACAGGGTGTCCCGATTAAATTAACATGGATGGATATCTCGGAAATAAATCGATTTGGAAAAATATTGTTCAAACGAAAGTTTATCAGTTTCAAGTAAGCACGATTCTACTGTTATTCGTTCATCCATCGATCAAGCCATTTTACAGGATTTCCACGTATCCTTTTTTTATATGGTGACCAACTTTTTTTTTTAGTCAAGATGCTGGGAGCATCGAGACAATATTAAACATATGCATTTACATGGTCTTGTATCATAAGTCAATATTTATTTTTAATAATAAAAAAGCGAAGAGAAAGGATTTTGCACATTACGTTCTAATAACCGAAATAATCTGCAAATTTTCTGTGAACATTCGCTTTTTAAGAGTTCAACATTTCTTCAATAACACTGCCTTCCACATTGATGCATAATTGAACCCGATGTTGAAAATGTGCAACGGTACAAAGAAGTTGATCTCGAGAGAGATACTGCGGCAGGTAGGAATTATTTGCTGTATCATGTCCTTCCTTGTAGTAAATTCTCGCTCGAAAACGATGTGTTAGAAAAGCCCTCATAAACAAAAGTCAAGAAACGAATAACGTCTGCATGCTGCGGTACCTCTTGAGGTCTACTTCTCTCTACTGTTGCACATTTTTAGCATCCGCTTTAATTATGCAGAGGCAATGTTGACGAACGGTCGTAAAATTCTTAAAAAAACAAATTTTCACAGAAAATTCGTAGAATATTTTTTTTATTAGAACATAATGTACACAATCATTTCTCTTCAATTTTTTGTTATTAAAAATAAAGATTGACTTATGATACACGACCATAAATGCGTATGTTTTAATTCGTCTCGATGCTCCCAACGACTTGAAAAGGATAAGTGGAAATCTTCTAAAATGACTTGATCGATGGATGAACAAATAGCAGCAGCATTTTGCCTCTTTGAAACTGATAAACTTTAGTATGAACAAAATTTGTCCACCACTATTTATTTCCGAGATGTCCATCCATGTTAATTAAATTGGGACACCCTGTATATTTTAATTTTTTTAAATATAATATATGAACTATGCAATATAGAAACAGCAACAAGTTTCAGTGGACATGACGATAATTCTATTAAGTTTTGTAAGTAAACGTAAAGTAAATGACGCAGGCACTAAAAATTGGTGGGAATAAGTAAATGAAAGGTGGGAACGTCTTGCATTAGACAAGTGCTTATAACTTTTTTATTATCGCGAATTCGGCTATGTCAATTTTGTTAAAGTAGGGAACACTTGAAAAAATAATAAACAGCAATAAAAAAATATTTCAATTTTTTAATATTTTAACGTGACTATGTTCTCTTAATTAGATCGTTGTTTTGAGCATGGAAAAATAGAAATATTTCAAGCGTTTCTGCGGCAGATAGTTAACCACGCCTCAGCTTGATCGCTTTGTCCGAAATTAGATAACAGAACTAATACGAATTATTCATGGTTAATCGGATCACTTGATCTATTTCTCTCGTTCGTCCTGGTGGTTAGCGAGAATTATACGACCGTAAATCAGTGGAGTTTGTACCAACAAGGTACAGTTTATGGTCAACATTTCTACTTTTATTTCTATATTTGTGCAAGGACGCATATGCCGAAATCCCGTATACATTGAATATCACAAAGACGACTAATTCGCCAAAAATAATTGCATAAACGTATTATTTAATAGTTTACGGATAATACATTTTTCACTTTTGAATAACTGAGTATGTCAAGAGTCGTAGTGTCCCTTTCTAAAATATTAAGAATAAAAATATTGAAACTATGTGAAGGATAGTAATAAAAAAAGATGTGCCCGAAAGCTTGAATATTTACAGTGTACTGAAATATACATAATTATTCTGAGACGTCATGAACACGAAAATAAAAAAGCCCATTACCGTATAACGTAAAATAAGATACTGGATGGACAATAATTTTTGTATACAAAACAAAGCGGAACATGAGTTTATAAAAATGTATTTCACTATTCAATAAAATATATCATCGTATAAAAATGTTATGTGTGGTGTTCATGGGCACTGTCGACGAAACGTCCATCTTTGTATTCGACAAATCATGTCCGTTGCCTCGAAACAAAATGTAGGTATGGCTATTATTTTCAAAATTGATATAACACTATTTTCGAAATGCACGCGACGGACATTTTTCATTTGTGCAAATATTAGTTTCCCTCGATACAATATTCCGTATTGAATAAAATTTGGAATACCAATACAAGTCCATTATGTTGGGTAAATTGGTATATCTGAAACATACTATGCTTCAATGTATATATCAAAATTTAATTTATTTTCGTTCTTTGAACTTGCGAAGATACATTTTTACAGAGGCTTTTGTATTCCGAGATACAAAATGTAGCTGAAAGAAATACCTGCGTTATGCATAACGAAAGGATCAAACAGTTAAGAATATTATATTTCGATTACGCGTATGCTACATTTTCAGTATACCTGCATCAAATGTGTAACAGTGCCTTAATGCAGGCGCTAAAATTCTCTATGTGTATTTACGTACGTATATACGTGTTATGGCCGCCACTGTCCCTATTAGCATTCAGTTGTTCGTCTGAAATGTTGAATTCCAACATATGTGTTCGTCAGTGCTTACGCACTCTGCCGTGTTCTGCACAGCCATATTTAATAGCGAGCACGTGTGCATGAATACACAGCTACGTATGTCTACCTAAAATTCCTGACGAATCACTCATTTGTTCAAGTTGAATAAATACGTAAAATTTATTAAGGAGTATAAATTATTGTAAATGTATGCTGTAAATATTATATAATTTAATTTGCAGACGCTTAAAATTAATTATGATTGCAAAAATCGTTGTATTCAATACCATAGCAAACAGTTGCTTTCTTTAAACTTATTCAACTTTGTAAGTCACCACATAGATTATAGATATTTATTTTATTTGTCTAGTATTATGGACTCTATCTCAACGTTTTATATTCCATTAGTAAAACTAAGTTAAATAAATTGTAAATGAACGCACAACGATTCTTTTCACCCCGAAACGAGGAATAAGATTTTATTATTTTTACATGTGATGTATATGGCGAAAACGCAAGATATAAATAAATAAAAATAACATTCTTTTACCATTTGGAAATTATTTGCTCACTTTTATACACCATTTTATCACTTCGAGTGACGGTTGCATTTATCCATAGTCAAAAATTATTATATATTATATTTAATATATAAGAGTGGTCTAATATAATTTGATCGCATACGGATACAGCAAATTCATTTAGGTATTTGAGAGAAAAAATGGAAGTAAAAAAAAGCCGAGCGTGCGACGCAACGCGGTGGAAGTGAAACTTATTGATAATTCTCCTCGCTGCTCGACCCCCCCCCCCCCCCCCCTCGTACTCACCCATCGCTTCCCCTTTTCTCCTAACGCTCCGTAACATCCCAATTCTCATTTATACCCGACGGCAGTTGCCGAAACAAAAGAAGTTTCACTTCGAAACATTTCAGAGCCTGACATTAGTGTGAATAATAGCATAATTGCGGAAATGTATCCACGAACTATTACACCACCGCTCGCTGATTTCAATACACCTATTGGATCGTCAATTTTTCGGAAAGTAATATTACAAAAGGATTTATTTCTCTACAGAACACACATATCACGTTTAACCTTTACATAGATATCGACAAATCTGGGATTTTATTAAAATTAATAAGCAGTAGTGGACAACACTCTAATACTCTGTGACGTGGCGTTACAGAGCTGGAGTGGATCCATCTAGGAATGAGTGAATAATAAATAGAGAGAACTTATCAAGCCAGACAGTGGGTTCGATGGCACAGTGGTAAGTGCCTTGGCTTGGCAGTCCGAAGGTATCGGGTTCGATTCCCGATCAGAGCTTTTAATTTTTTGGAAATTCCTAGCCCTCCAGCGCTCCCTAGCGGCCCGTGGATATAAATTAATTATAACGGAGGGAAACTTGGGCACCCGTTATAACTCACAACAATTGAATTTATCTAAAGTCGATAAATTTTCAATGTCCTAAATGACATACGGTCGATTTTGTGAGCAGAGACAGTTGCAGCATCCGGACCACACTAATAATACGAATACCGTCAACAAATTTTCTCGATGTCCATTGCGGTAAAGTAAAAGTTCCACATATAAAAATTCAGTCCAAATTTTTATTTTACTATATCGACAATTTCACTTAAATTTTATCCAAAGGTAAAAAGGTTACACTTACACAATTGAATTATCAAAGAATCATTTGTTTAAATAAAGAGATATATAAAATCAGTCTTTCTGGCTCGGCTTTGTCACCACACTTATGCGTTTGACACGAAAATTTATAATACTTCGAATGGAGCAGAACAACGTGTTCATCCAGCTGTCGAAGCCTGTCGGTGATGCACTGAAAAAAAAGGCGAAATTTATTAGCGTAATTATATTTACTTTTACCTTGCAACAGCGGAGTAATTTTCTAACAAAAACATTGTTGCTGCTCGAAGTAACGTCGTGCGCTCTTTAAATATTCAAATTAGCAGTTTATTTTTCATTTACTACCTCTGTAGCGATGACCCTCTGTAATACGTTTGAGTTTGTGGTACGGCAAACCAAACAAATAAAGATTTTCCTGACTCAAGAATTAGACAATTAAATCAAGAGAAGAAAAATAATGGAAGAAAATGAACAAACATAAGCTTACACTGGGTGAGGAGTATCGTGTTTCCACTGTAAGCAAAACTTCATGCTCGTTCCATATCCACGTAATTATGAAATTGCTGATGTTAAATAACCTTATCCTTACCCGAATTCTGCGACCTTTTTATAATTGCTTTGTGTATTGTTATTACACATTCGTTTTTACACATTCATTAGTTTTTAAAATATATAAATCGTAAAAACCAAATAGCGTATCGCATGATCCTCATGGTAGTAAACGTAACATGTTGTTTTTCAACACAACAAATCAATACGTATGATTTTCAATTCCATTTTTTACACAGGCTCTCATGCTCAAAACAGCTGGTTGGTAATTTTGCGTATTTAGACGTAGACATATTGATAACGTTAGGTTTCAGAGAAATTTTCTAAGTATTATTCACCTTGTTATAATTAATTACAGGAAAAATGTTCGTCATATTACTTTTTTACATTATACAGTAATTGGATCAGTTTTATTCAGGATTTAAAAGACATGTTGTTTGGAGTAATGTTTCACACAGATCGTGAATCATGTGACTTGTCCAACTGGTATTGTTGCTGTCGTTTCCTTTTTTTCAATTTCTTGTAATTCACTGAGCTTGATATACTTGATTGAAACTGATTCAAACCCTCAGCACCCTCAATGCTGTTATTCACACGCGCTCGAAAAGCACTTCCCACGAAGGTGAATGCCAGCAATCTACTTTAAGCCACACAGAATTGACGCAATTGTCAATGAATCCCAGCACACGGATCTGTCGTTTGTATATTCGAAATTTGGATCATATTGCATAGCAGAAAACTCCTTATTGATCCATCTACTCCTTGTTTGTTGATCTGAAATGTCACCGTTCATTATTGTTTTATTATATTCTGGGATAAGAACTTTGGCGATCCTAAGATCAATTTGATGTAGTCGAGCGCCATTGAGACGAGCTGTCTTATTGTTGGTAGTGTTTCCATCAGCTTTGGCAAAGTGTGACGGAATCTATCTAAAGAGAGACAAAGTTCCCTTTACCCAGAGCTCTCTTTCTCCCTCTGAGAATCTCTGCATAGAAGTTTCTACGTCTCTTCGAGACGGCATCTATCTTGTTAGAGGCAAACTTCCCTCTCCGATCTGATTTCATTTTGACTCGAAACTCATTATTCACAAGTCTCACAAGACATTAGTCATTTTAGACCCCACTGTTCGCCCATCATACCATGTGTTATAACGTGGCCATTAAAAAAAATATATATTTTTGTTAATAAATTTTTATAGATAAATCTCTAGATAAATTGATCGATAAAATCCTTCAAAGATACTAATAAGTCGTTTGACCAAACCCTATGAAGCAGCTCCGCGCGTGAATGGTTTTCACCTTACCGGCCATCCGGCTTATAAGGTAGCTTGAGGATTCAGAACCTACAACCTTCGCGGATTGAATACCTTTTACGTAGGAAAAAGTCGCATATAAATTGGTTCATTGGATCAGGAGTTTTGCGTCATCAAACAGACAGACAGACATTGTATGTCGTGTAGATAGAGACAACATGTAAAAAGGCCACTGATTGAGGGCAGCATATTTGAAAATTCGGTGTGCATGCTGCTTTATGGTCCTCGACCTAGCGTTTGCCTATAAAAACTTTACGTTCCTGAAGTATCCATAACCCGGGTAAAACTGTAATAGGACATTCGTGATATGTAGTCGAGCCCAGATGAGGGCTTCCAGTACTGTGGTGCTGCCATTATGTCTTAGCCATGCATTAATGGGGCGCTATTCAGGATATTGTAGTTACGGTCTAAACATATTCTACCCTAGCACAGTCTAACCGAGAAACTCTTTTCAACGAGTCATATTTCCTTATTCCGGCTAGGATAGCGTCAACTGCTATAGTCGTGATCAGGTTTTAATTAAAAATCCATATTTGCGTAGTAGGCGCGATAATCATCGTACGTTCCCTACCGTTACAGTATATGGTGCACTAAATTACAGTCAAACGGCAATACACAGCAAACTATGTATTTTTTGCGTATGTAAACCATTAGTCGTGCAAGATGGATTAAATAATAAAAATACCAAAAACTAAAAAGTGTATTGTGAAGCAGATAGATGTAATTATAATAGTAAGGCCTATGAAACTGGTTGTGAGGTAAAAATGTGCAATCCAAGTAAAATGATAAACTATGAAAATCAAATCTTTCAAGTATAAAATCGTAGCTCAGCAACGAAACCAGTAAAATATGAAAGATTCCCGACGATGGGTCCGCAGCTATTAATGGCAACGGATCAATATTCTGTAAGACGTGCAATAAATACCACGATTAACGATAAAATTATTATTTAGTTTCTTAAGCCATTATCGTCATAATTTAGCAGCTCTTAATTTATAAGTCGAAAGACAGTATACGCCGAATATAAGTCGCGTAGAACTTTAAATAATCTATAATAACGAAATTCCCTTCATTTTTGTCACAAGTCAAATCGTACAATCGTGATTGCAAACGAGGCGAATGGTTGTTGAGTAAAGAAACGAATAAAAGCACGTATTCGACAGTTATATCGAATAATGTGCCAATATCAGTATGATTCGTTAACGCCAGCCGTTAATTGCGATATTGCAAAGAGCCAAGGTTATTTATGACCACTCTAAGGACTTATTACGAGGCACATTTATTTTCTTGCAAAAATAGCAGCAGTATATTTGGGAACGGTATGCCTCTACATAAGACGAATACAGTCGACTCGTAAATCTCTCGTGATTAAAATAAGCCTGTGAGGGAGGCTTAATAAAGAGTTAAGGGAAAAGTGAAAATTTAATAAGGAGTAACCGGTACCTTTGAATATAAGAAATTGCTCTTCATCATTCGAGACTACCGCCGGCGCGTTGCACCAGTGGAAACTGTATCAGCTGTTCCAAGAGTAAGGCAGCTGTGCATCTAACAAAGCACCTTTAAGCGTCTTCAATTTATGTTCTTCTACTCTGGAAGAAAACGACATATAAAAAATTGGTTTGGTACAATGTCGCTTCTTCGTCCTCTTTCTACCCTCATTGATGCTCACGGCCATCTTTTACACAAAATAATTATCTCCAAACTCCGCTGCTGACTGAACGAGATTTGTCACGTTGCTCCAGTTTAATCGATGGCTCACTTCGCAAGCTTACCTAACAGCTGACTTGCTTCCTAAGATCGAAGCTGTGAGATAGAAACAGTAGAATCATAAAACGTCAATTGTTCTGACTGAGAATATATTAAAAACTGTTACATGTACTAAATCATAAATTTACAGAGTTTCAACGTCTTAATTTTTAACAATTTTTTATATTTCAATGTCAGATGTATTTCTTAATTTTTAATTTTCATTGTTTTTCATTTTTCCTTGTATACTATACATTTGTTGTATATTGGATGTACTCGAGGTTCCAAAGAAAATTTCTTTTGCTTCTGTTCAACCCTAACATCCTATTTTGAGCCTCTACGTTCTACTAGAACCAAGTTTAATGTTCCAAATCGTACCGAATCGTTGAAAATAAACTTTAAAAGCCATTAATAAAATAATGTCTCAAAAGCTTTCTACTTGCGCATGCGCACGTAGTTATTTATTAACATTCGCTAAGTCATTTTCAAATTTGAAGAGTGTGCGAGACAATGTTATACATTTTTTACGAGAACTAGTTCAATTACTAATAGTAAACCCAATTTGCTATCGACGGCTACATTTAAAAATAATTGAACAATTTTTTAATGGTCCATCACTCAGTATTTTTTTAATATTGAATAATTATAATGTTACGAAGAGGATTTACTGTTAAATGTCGACGTGAAATTTATTTGAAAAATGTCCATGTTGTAGTAAGCTTGCATCCCCGACTTTTTTATCGTGATCTTTCTGTTCTAATTATAATGAGAAGGTTTCAAATCCCATCAATCCACTCCTCAGATAGTAATGGAGAGATTGCCATTTTTTTAAATTAAATGCAATTAAATTAGTGTAAAATACGTAGCCCACGGTATATCTTTGCCACCAGTCCCAGAAAAGCTTACCATACAGATTTTTTATTATATGCTTATAATAAATGTAGATCTTACGTATTACGTCAGTTGTACGAAAAATAAGATATTTTATAATTATACTCCAGTCGTTTGTGTCTGTACTCTATGATGGAAGTGACTTTCTTTTCTCTTTGCTAATGGATTTATTAGAATGACAACAAATACCTCAAAAAATAAAAGCGTCAAAAGTGTACATACAAAAATAGTCCTTCTCGAAAAATATGACCTATATATCTTAAACATAACATTAATAATAATGTTTGCATGCGATGATCCGGAAATACTTGAGAAGTAAAATTATACTTTCGCGCAGTTTCGTGAGATACGTTAGAGTAACTTTTTAATGAGTCCGTAGTTTGAAAATGTTTCCAAATATTGCTAATAGAAATTTCCTAGACGTTTCCCCAATAACGAAAAGACCTCCGTTGGACTGAGACTAATCATCCCTAACCCTTTGCACTCGAGATTTCCCCAGTTTCCATATATTTTGGTGTCTGAGAATAGACAGTCGAGTGCAAAGGAAATGGAAACCAAGCTAGTACCCGGCATGGCGCGCACCAATGCGTTGAACTGCTGAACTAAATCACGATTCGCTCTTTCGCAACTATGGAAGACTATTTGGGCCCGAACTAGGCGTTCGCCAGAGTCCCAAGATTGAATAAGCTAAGTTCAGATCACAGAGTTCCTTATTACAGTGACAGTTTATTAACACATTAAGGACCACAAAGAAATCTGTAAGACATACAAATCATCATAACTTTGTTATTTATGAAGCAATTTTTGTGAAACTAAAAGGACGAGGAACTTGAAAACAAAGGCTATTCGAATCACCAAAATCCAATGCAACGTATCGAATTCTCTCTGAGACTAAGCTGTTTTTATTTCGCGTTCGTGCATTTATACAGTTTTGCGTAACTTGATCTGTTCGGTTTCCACCAATGGGATTGTTTCCTTCGGTGTGGATGAGATGAAGGCGAACCATCGGTGGTTCTTGTTAGATTCTTGGCAGACCAAGGATATACACAAAGTAGATACAATGCATCAAAGTAGGTGACATCTAAAGACACGAATGCGCAACACGAGAAAACTCGTGAGCGGTCCTTAATATGTTAATTGGACCTTATCAATATCCAAGACAGAATTTGTGTGTTTATTACGAATAAATATTCTCTTGTAGTGCGACGTACACCGTACATCGGCGTAGCCTATAAATGATCCGCGGCTGCTCTCAACGTGCTGAAATCCAGATTACGAAAGAAATCCAAGTGTTGGCCGTCAGATGCGGCTTTTCCGCACCACTGTTTCTTATCACGGTCGATTTTCAAATCTTAAAATCTTCAGATTTTTATTGACTTTTTGCTTTCACCAATATATGCATGTTGTAGGCATCTGAATTATCAATTGTTTTGGTACATATACATATACTCTTTAGTATAATCTCTTCCTTGTCTATCACACGTCATACCACCACTTCGCATATTGATCGTCTAGCACTTGACATTATTTTTTAATACCATTCTTCAATCACTTGTCCTTATGGAGCACACAAAGCTACGAACGTCCTGAATTTCAAGAGACAGAGAAAACAACGAACGAGAAGTCTGCGTCAATATTTCCATAGCGACGAATTGGAATAAAATTATACCGAGGCATGTTTCATACATAAAGGAAATAAATTTGCGACTCTCATTCTTACGGTTCATGAAGTGACGTCAATCACGACAATCTTGGTCGTAAAGGAACTGGAGTTAAATAAAAAATTTTACAGAATGAACATTGAATACTGTATAATAATATATTAATTATTCAATACTGTATAATACTTTATTAAAAATATGTATATTTTCTTTTTACTTTCGTTTATGCAAAAAATGTTAATAATGGGTTCAAAATTGATCAAAATTTAGTTAATTTGTGAGAAATGTAGAGTTGATTGCATAGGGTTTACATTTTTATTAAAACGGTAAAGTGGAATAATATCATTCAGCGTAAAGTTGAACGAAATTATTAACCTCAATACTAATTCTATCAAATTTTTCATATATTGATTTATCAATTGAGAAAAAATATCTGTCAAAAGATTTCACGAAAGAAGTAGACCTATTTTACATTTTTGTGCACTTTAATTTACTTCTGTAAACCGAAAACGTCTCTAGGATTCCTCGTAGTGCTTCTTATTCTTTATTTCTTTCTTCTTATTGTTTAATACTTTCCTTACATTTGGGCAACTGCTAAACACAATTTGATTGTTTAAATCCATAAAAAATTTATTTCAAAGATGAAGTTGTTGATTCAACAGTATAAATGTCCAAATAATATGTGTATTTGATTTTAGTAATGTGAGTTACTTGAGGGAATTAATCGAAACAAATAACGCTTTTCATTGCTTCAAATAAAAGACATTCGTCCCGAAGCAGATATACAGATTATTCAATCAGCCATAGAACATAGTTATGCCAATATTTTGCTTCTTTCGCATTGTTGCTGTAAACAAATTTTTTTTCAGTGTACAATTTCTTGCGTCTACATAATTCTATAGAAAAATTCTGTAAAATTAATACATCACGCTGGAAACTGATAAATTCCAAAAACAAGTATAAACTATCGATCCTGACCAAAAATTACTATTCAGCATCTCACCAAGAGACTCGGTAGAATCTCGCCAAATATAGAATATCTCCAAATATGTACAGCTTAGCGGCGCGAAACGACCAGAGTCACTACAGCAGTACACTCGCTGGAGCGACGATTACAAAACAGAAAAATTATTTTCTCAAAATTAGTGCAGGTTTAATGAAATGAAACGGACTATTTCTATTCTAGAAATTTACCTACATATTTGATTTAAGTCAAAGATCAAGTAAATTGGTCTACACGTACATAAGATGTCTATAAAAGAAATTTTCGACCACTCAGTATCATTTTGCACCACTCATGTACTCAACATAATCAAACGCATTTTGTCCATCAAGCTACCATTTACACCGAATTTTCAGCTATCATAAGGCTGCCTTCACAACAGTATAATATTATATTATTAGCCTTTAGCCCGCACGACTAGTAGACTCGACGTTCGTGTGTAACGCACGTACATATTGTATATGTGCGCGTGTGTGTATGACCTCTGTGCTACGATACTGTTCCTCGCACTGATATTGTATGTGTCGGACGTAGAAGTCCAGGGTATCTAACTATTCCTCTCCGTAGTTCCTTGTGTCTAGGTGACGGACGTAGAAGTCCAAGGGTTTTTCAAAAGTTTATCTATTTGCATTAAAATACATAATTACACTAAAAAAAAACTCTTCCTCCTTTCTCTCAACGTACGATGCGATTTTACTCGATCTATTTGAGCTTCAGTTTTCGCAATAGAATTTTCTTCCCAATAGACAATAGATTATATAGTGTAACGACAAGTTTACTATCGTCAGCAAATAAATGGCACCCCAAGAAACTAGAAGAAAATACAAATTCAATACAGAATTACTGGGCACCAGGTATACCTGGAGTTATACCACTGTCTCCTATCGACACCCTGGCCAACTCTTATGCGCTGGGGTCGTGGATCTGGGAGACACAAACAAGAACTGAAAAAATAAATAAATAAATAACGTTTCGAAGGGGCTTCTAATAATTCAGTAGACTAGAAATTTCTTTAACAATACAGCACCCGCGGAAGGGCCGATTTATTTTAAATAGAAAAATGATGAAAATAACAATCAGTGTTTTAATTTTTTTTTTGTTAAGTTTGAATTTAAATTAAGAAATGAAACATAGATCGAGATGTGACACGACGCAAGTAGACAATACTTGAAACGATATTATGACTTGATGTTCCCAGTGGAACAACGCAACTAAGGATATGATAGTAAAGGATAATCGGTACGGTACAATAATGACTCACGCACCCGTGTGCCAGGAAGACGATTCCACGAGGCGTGTACTGAACGATTAGACGCAGAAACCAGAAATAAATGAGAAAAGGAAGGGAGAAGACCGAACTTCCGTTTGCCGCCGTATTAACAGTCCTCGGATCCGTAACGATCGGGAATGCATAGGGCGACGCATAAGAATACATCGAACAGATAGCTTGGTTGATCTCGTGAGTCGAAGAGAATAGCCAAAATGCCCCTGAGCGTCACTCAGGGTTATCCAATAGCTCATAATATCCTCCGAAACACACTTTCCTGGACTACAGGTCCCTCAAACGGTTAATGATACGAGAAACTAGCCTGAACAATACTAGTCCAGGCTAGACAAACGATACGAGATGATACAAAATTATATAAAATGAAAACACGTTTAAATTGCACATAACGATAACGATAACGATAACCCTGAGCTAGGCCACGCCGTGAGGGACGTTACAAATTTCAAAAATTAGGAACATTTCCGAGAGCGCCGTAATACCACCCCCTGGCCCAATCAGATTTGTCGTTACATCGGCTCCGCTAGCTAACTCGCGATCTTCAATTATTTTGCCGATCTCGATGAAATAGATCCTAACATCTTTTTCTGTTAGGGTGGCTGCAGTGATATTTTCAGGAGGCGAGAATCACATCTACGTCTACTTTCTCGATATACGCCTCCGTGCCATTTCTGCAACCGATGCCCTCTGGACGTGAAGACGCTCGCTGCTTGTCTCGCGTAGTTGAGCCGTCAGATTGCATTAGAATTGAATGACGTATATTTACACCAACGAATACACATTTAATATCGTTATGGTTCAAGGTGGTACATTTTGCATGGAATCGAACTTGGCACCAAATACTGATTTCAAAACTTTTTCTAAATGAAGTACCTGAAACTGCTACACGCGCTTGACGCCCTTTTTTACATCGTAGATGTCTTTGCCGGATTTCCATTAAAAGTATTGTGACGTGATTTTTCAACTCACAGTCATAAGACGACTCCAGCTACCGATTCAGTTAATGTTCACGCTTCCTGGTTGCCGCCTGGTTGCCACCACCCTGTTCCGAAATAACGCTCTCGGCTAAATTCGTACAGTTACGCCAATGCCCTTGGAAAGATTTATTGTTGTTAAGTTGAGGTTGAGGTGCTCGAACCTGCCGTGGAGAAATAGTCTCGACGTACAGACTTGCCCGGCAAAGTAGAGCACCCGACGGAGACGTCCCTACGGACCGACAGAGGTCCGGATGAGATACCGGCACCCCTCTGGAGAGCGGTAAAGAGCTGTAGAGCGGGCAGTGGAGTTTTGACACGGTTAAGGGCAGGGGAGACACCCCCTGGCCCGAGTTAAGATTGAGGTGCCCAGCTGTCGCCCGATGCCCTGGGGAAGCGCCCATGGAGGATCTCCAAATTCACTGCGTACCGATTCGCTAAGAAACGCTCTCGATTTAGTTGAAAAGGACGACTCGGGAGAAGGGATACTAGGTATCGGTTAAAAGGATCTCGACCAATCAGAATGATTAGTTCCCGAATTTGACTATTGTCAAATTAGTCTGTCTTGGGACACCGACCGAGGTGCCTCGGACTGGCTCGCGCTCCCGTGCTATCTGTTGATAGTTTTTCTGACTGTGTTGCCTATATCGTTACGGAAAGTTCTCGGTTATGTAGTTCTGGCATTCGCTCTTTAAAAATTAAGAAAATCCTATGGATTTTCCGTGTGTGTTCCCGAGGTGCAGTGCAGTGCAATGATGCTATACCCCTTGAAGTGTCCGTTGTATATTGTTCTCGATCTCTGTGGACTAGCTGATTCAGCTCCGGTGAGTCAGCTTCCGATTTGTTCTCTTACGTTCTCGGTCAGTTCTCTGTATTTCGCACTATTTACCTGACGCTTACACCGACCTTCTCTACCGTAACCTACAGCCTGAGCGGTCGTGCATTTCCGTAAGCCTCTGCTTCCGTTCGTGCATCCAGTTGGGTTTGCTAATTTCACGTGTCTCCAAAAATCGATGGGATCCGTTATGCTATCGTCTTTCTTAAAGATTCCCTCAGAGCTCTCGCTTGGCGGAGTTGAGGCTGTTCCACCCCAGTTCCCAGGTCATACCGGTTCGTCAATTTCCGGTGATAAAAGAATTGGCTGGCGCCCGCCTAGCATGTGGATGCATGAACGAAGGGTGGACGGCCGAAGGTGACGTAGGTTAACTTTCGGACTCTTCGATATTGGTGTCGAACACACGAAATCAGTCGTCGTTACGAAAACCGCAATACTTTTATATTAAAGGATAAAGTTTCGTTTTTGTCTTGCATTCATTTTAATCATTTATTGAAATTCTTTTTTTCCCAGAAGTAGTAAACTTTCATAACTAAATGTGTGAAAAGCCTCTCTTTAAACAAAATGTTTTAGAGCAGAACTCTTTTCTTTAAAACCAGAACGGCATTCAGCCCAGCTTGGTTTTATCGATCATGTGTTGCGAACGAGAAAGTTCACTCCAGAAAAGAATTCAATGAGAATTTGTCAGCTATCAAAAAGTTTCGCATGTTTCGATACTTTCAACGGAAGACGTTTTGCTTTGCTCTCCTTGCGGTTTGCCAAAGTGATAAATTACATTTTTGACAAGCTCTTGCCTTCTTTTTCAGGTTCTAGTCGAGTGTCATATAACTTATAACTAGCACATACGCAATTCCGTGTTTTATTTCTTTCTTCTCCAGCTTCTTTACCTTTCGCAATGCCGATATTCCACTTATTGTCCGCAATAGAATTTTCTCTTTACTTCGATCAACACTTTGACATGGTTTACCGTCATTTCTTGCCCATTGCTCAACACCTTAGAATTCTATTGAACAAATTGACATTTTGACAGATATCATATGAAGTAATTCTTAGCCTGTCGACGTTGTTGTCAAATATTTCTACAAGACTACTCGCATGTATAGCGTTTTGCTCACACCGCATTCTTCACGTTCTACGTATCTTTTTAAGGCAAAACATTAATCATTCTTAATATGCAATATTTAAGAATTAAATTTTTGCAAAATGGTAACAGTGTTTACTATACTTGGTTTAAAGAATACACGTAGAGTTTCGAACGCATTCAATCACTCACTAAAGACTGGCAAGCGAGTTGTGAAAAACGTGAGCTCTGGCACTTGATCCCCCTATAGGGGTGACAAAGTCATACAGGGTAAAAAAGAAGAAAAAAGAATAAGCTGATAGCACGAGCGTCACCGGGTTAAATCCTTTATCGTATAGATGCAGTACTAACACAATGGAATTTCTTATAAATTTACGCAATATCGTATCTATTATTAACCCATAATATTATTCTCGTTACTACTGTAAATAATGTCAACTTATTTCGAGCATTGAAATGAAAACAAAAATTCGTTGACTGAGAGACAATTAGAAACAGTCGGTTTCAACTATTTACTACAGAATAGGTTTGTATTCGTATTTGATTTATCAATATTGAAATAATGAATAGTCTATAAGAAACAGTAGCAGTGTCCACATCGTATGAATTTCACTTCACAAAAAAGGGATCGATTCAGTCTTCTAATCAAAATTTTGGATAAATAGACACAAAACTTTCTTCAGTTCATTTTCGGATGTGTCTTAATATTTAATCATTACACATATGAAATGTATTCAATTTATATGCCATATATTTAACATTCCTGCAAAACAGACGTGGATCATTTTGAAATAAATAACATAGTTCATTTAGTCGCAACAGGAAGTAATGTCGAGAATTAATGTCCTGTTTCATACATTGAAATTATCGTAGCATTCTAATTACAAGAAATCATTCATCGTATTGTATTAAGCTTGCTTTGAATAATTTTCAAAGGACATGGAATTCGTTATTGGAAAACGGAAATGAGTGAGGAGAGAATGTCCCACTGTCCCACTGTCCCTCTGTAGAAAATCTATCATTTGTACGAACCTATATAACCTCCGTTTCTGTATTCATTGAACTTGCCGACTAAAGTGTAACATCAGTTTCAGCATAGCAGATCCTACGGTTGGAACTTTGTGGCTAGTACTGAGTTTAACAAGAGTGAATTAACATAGATTGAGATCTAAACAGCCTTATGAACTATAATTGACCAACTAATATGGCGTGTGTGTGTTGTGATCTTATCCTGGGTTTTATAGACCCAGGTGGTGAGTCAGTCGCGAAAATATCAATCGCAAAGGAGAGGGTAAGCAAAAGAAGGGCACACAGGGCTAGTATAGAAAAGATATAATTAATAGAAAGATACCGGTAAAAAAGAAGAAAAGAAATAGAAAATAGAATTAGAAAATATACGAAAAGATAGGTGCAGTGAAAAGAAAACAGAACTCAAGAGACGCAATAGGCTGATTTAAATAATCAAAGCAATAATAGGAACGAGAGCTCCCTCAGGAGCACGGAATATCATAACAGGCGCAACTCGACGGTGGGAAAGGAGTTAGAAGATAGGTAAGGAGGCTGGAGGGAAGGGAGAGCTCACCGGCTCTAAATAATCTCTTCAAACAAAAATTGGGTGCTAGCTACTGTAACGGTATAGAACCGACGAGAACCTCACTCGAAATGGCACGGCTCGCGGGGTAGAGGAGAATTGTCGCAGCGAGAAGGTTCCGGATCGAAACGGCTTCTCAGTTATTACGTCGGTTCTGGAATCATCTATGACGCAAAGGGGGGTGGAGAGGATGTAGGGCTTTTGAGGAATAAGGACTCTAAATACTAAAACTAGAAGACAATGCAACACCACTCGGCTCGCGCTAACGGCAGAAGGCCGATTTTCTAATTCGAAATACCAATAAGAAAATGTCGGTCCATGCGGGGACGGCTTGTAATAATCAGAAAGAAAATACTATGAAATAAAGGATACGGAAAGTGGAAAAAAGGGAACTCAATCATACACGCTAAATTACTCAATTTCTCCTGCACACGATATTCGTAACTCACTCTCACTCTCAATATTAAAACTCTACTATTTTGCATGCTGGCTCGAAGTGATGTCTTCACGATTTCCGGTCCTCAGCGGTTCCCTCGATGGGCCTCCAGGGCTTTGAGGATTGGCTGAGGATCGTTTATAGTTTGCGTTGTTCCAACGGGAACAGTATTTTATAATATCGTATCGAGTATCGTCAAGTTGCATTCTGTAACATCTCGATTTACCTTTTACTTCTTAACTTTATTTCGTACTACTGATTATTATTGTTATCATTTTGCTATCTAAGATAAATCGGATCCGTCTGTGGATTTCGTTTCCGATAGCTTGTTGTGTGTTAAGGAAATTTCAGTAGTTTTTGACGAACCTTCCCAGTTAATTATTTCAGTTTTCGTTTTTTTCGTTTCCCAAACCCAGGGCCCCACAGCATAAGAGCCGGCCATGGTAAAATTTGGAGACAGTTAAACCGTACAGCTTCTCTGCACCGTCGCCCAAAATTTGGTATATTGTTTTCTTTTTCTTTCTCTTTTCTTGTCATTGATTTTTCACAGGGCGTCCATTATTTGAGATGCAAATAAGACGAGTTCGAGGCGAAAATCTCGGTGAATGAATGTGGGATATTAATTGGGCGGAACAGTAAATTAGTAAACGTGAGTTCTGTTATATAAAAAGATAAATAGCAATATATTGTCCTATGACAAAATAAAATAGTGTTAGCGGGAATCCAGCCTAGGATTTACTGGATATTGGTAAATATACCTTGTTGATTGATGTGTTATATTATATATAATGAAAAATTAAGAAGAAAATACTAAACGTAAGCGACATGCAGGAATTATATAATTCTGCAAACTTTGTGACGATGCTGGATTTTAAATACAGATTTTCGAATTTGACTAAAAATAGATATTTCTGATATCACAGAATTTGATCTTTATCTCTCTTTATAAGGAACTAAGTTAGGATGGGGTTGTGTCTAATGGCAGTCTCCGACTAGCGGAATTTAAATGAAGTGTTAACTCGGAATAATTATATCGTCGTGCTGATAAACTTCACCAGGGATCTCGTGATCCCAGGTTGATTCTGCCCTATCACAAACAACGTACTATCACGGATAAATAAGAAAGGTCTTATTCACAGAGTAGTTAGTTGTGCAAAATTTGTATAAAGAGTCATGTTGGCACGTAGAGCCAGAGCGGCACAATAATCCAAATTGTCAGAGTGGCGTCCCGACTGAGTGCTGAAAATGATTCTACCTGGCATAGGGAGCGGTTTGCTTCTTGCCCGGGACGGTTTGCTGGTTTCTTGGTTATTAAGGTATCCTAGCTAACGCAAATGGCTGCATTCTAGGCTCAAGCTAGAATTTGTCGCCGTTTACATACCCTTAGATGGTAGGCTGGGTGATTTGAGGGGTGCGAAAGAGTTATACGTCGTGACGCCTAAGTATTGTTATTAATTGGTAATGAAGTCTATTTGGGTTTGTGGAATTTTATCATGGCAATCTCAGTATCTCTCGATTTATTACTCGTTTGAAAGTGAATTTTAGCCTGGAGATCCTATTGAAATCACTAGTTAGGGTTTTCAGGCCTAAAATGGATTCAAGGGCTCATTCAGACCAAGACAGCAAGCTATGAGTAGCGGGCAGCCATCAGTGAGCAAAATGTTTTGGTCCTGATTTATGATATTAACAGTTCAATACTGTTTGCTCATTGGTCACTGCTAGTTGCTCGCCGTCCGCTGCCTTTGATCTGAATGAGCCCTAATTTGTATGCTTCGAAAGTAGGAACTTCGGTTTTAAAATGAAGTATATTAAAACAATGTTCAACTTAAATCGTCATTTTTAGACGTAGCTCACAACTTGAAGCTCAAACTGGTGTTAACTCCGTCGAATTTATCTACCCTGTAATCGTAATATCAGCCTTAATATCCTCGCGTAAAATAAATAGGTACAAACCGGTGCTAAATTTTCGATTCTAAAAGTTCTCTGACAATAATTGAGAGCGACTCTCGCATTTCGCTTCAATAAAAGACTTTGCGGCTCTTTAATTGGATTTTCGGTCGAGACTCTTCTGATCCGAGATGATTCCGAATTGCAGTCAAGCTCGCATCCCTACCTATTCTATTGGCAGCTACCCTTTGTAATAATTGCCCAGACACCAATTAGTTCGCATCGAAAAAAAATCAGGATGCCCAGCCAGATATGAATGTGGGTGGGGTGGATGCAATTATGGTGCAATCACTGCGACCTAGAAAAGTGGCTGAGAGGAAGCTGGGTACACTGCTAGGCTGGAGCAGCTAGCTAGCTACTATGAGGATGCAGTGATCGCCCGAGTTATCCAGTATATCTCTCATCCAACGTATCTCCGGCTTTTCGTAAAGGAGCACTAAGGAGTCCGCTACAGTGATTCTCAAAACAATCTAGACGCAACGCGCTCAATCAAAACTGACCTCAATTTTCTGAGTCCTTAACGCATCCCCAAACAAAAAGAATCCTACTGCATCACGAGTACAATTTTTTTGTATGCGCGCTTCATGATGATTATTCGAAGCGTAATCTGTCTCATTATAGTAATAGTTACAGGTCAATCCATTCCAGCGTTCTGTCCAACTATCGCATGGCCTGTTTATTCTATATACCGTTACAAATATATAAATTTGAAAAGGCAGCAGGAGATTGGGATCCACTGGTCCTCGAGCTAAGTGGTATATCGGATGCTGTCCCACGAGTCTCTGACATAAGGAATGAAATTCAATTGTACCGCAGGTGAAACCTGTTTAAGGAGGTTGAAAATCATCGGCGTGAGAAATCGTACAATTTTAAGCAACCTAGTAAAAATGATGCTAAGTTTGACTGTAACAAATCTTTTTTAATCTTCCAGTGGTGGTGCGGGGTCTGGCAGACCCAGTAGGTGTACATTTCTTATGACAAGAAAAAACGCGCCGCTGCTGATTGGTGAAATTAAGTATCGTATAGGAATCTCGAGTCAAGTTACACAGTATACACATATATAAGTTAACCGCCATCCTCTAATACTAGAGGTTATATCTATGTATTTAAGTGACAAAATCTTATGTTTTCACAAGATTGCATATTTACTTCTGATAGCAATTTTTTATTTATTGTCACAAACGAAATAAGTTTTGTATTGATTGAAATAAATTTGTTGACTAAAGTTTTGTTGTGATGACAAAATTATAATTTTTCGTGAATCATGACCACAAATACCTGCTCACCGTTATTCATATATTTCCAAAGTTTGTTCGAGCTGTGGCTACGAAAAGTAAGGATGCTAAAGGTTTAAGATCTATGCAATCTCTACTAGCGTGCGTTCGAATTCCGAAGAAATTGCACATTGACGAAGATTGAGATTTTTATAATTCCAAATTCACGGATCTAATGCTGACACATAGTATTACCCCACACATAGTGTTTGTCATTTGGTAACTTGAAAACATCAATCTTTGAACGCTTTTAACGTACAATTTAAAACGAATTGCACGGAGAACAAAATATAGTAAGGATCTCTGGATTGGTATAATAATTCAAGGACGAAGTGAGAAATTGAAGTTTATAACCAAACGCATCTACAATCTTACTATGCATAGTGCGCTGTACCATTTATAACGTATCTTAAGTATTTCCATACTTGGCGCTCATAAATGTTCGAAATTGTCTCCAGGCGCATATAAAATACATCAAATTACTATACTCGTTGTCAGTATAGTTCTGCACACTCAACGGTTCACTTTTGAGCTCCCATAGGTGCCCGATTATTCCCAGACGTTTTCCCATGTGCTCTCACTCGGTATGGATTTGTGATCTCCGATCGATGCATAACATTGGAAGAAGAATGAAAAACCGTCAGTCGTTTGAACATGTGCCGACAGTGAGCATAAGTGTCGCGCTTCCTCGTAGCTCGCCTTCTCGTAAAATTTTTAGTGAAAATGAATTTGAAATGGAAATTATGATTTTGCGACGACTTGCCTTTCTCGACCATTATTTATATTAACAAAGCGAGTGGCGGTTTTTATTATATAAACAAGTATTGAATCTAATGCTAGACACAAACACTGTACCTGATGAATAAATCTTTCGTCTTTAAGAATTAAAAATTGGCATCTTTATTATCATCATTTTCGAATGTACTGTTGTACTCTAATTTAATACATTGGAAACTTCATATAAAACTGGGACGAATATTATTACTACCATTATTATTTAATATTCGGTTTTTTCCCGTTTTTCTATCATATGCCTGTGACTCGTTACTACATGGTGCATAGCGTAGTACACGCGTAACCTGCTGGTTGACAATCTGTGCTACTGCTGCATATAAATAGGCAGCGAACGAATTTTAAACTGTGTCCGTCACATCTCACGACTGGATAGTTTTTCCGACTGATTGAGTTTTTACATACGGTATAGGAAACTTACCTAGTTTTTGAATTTGTCCCACATTTTCTATGTTGTTTAAAGTTTATTCCCAGACTATTTTAGGTGATATTTTCATAAAATTCTCTCTGTGTTGGATGCAATTTAGTTTACGGAGCAATCAACGGTGATTTGGTATTTTATCAGACTTGGTATCCTCTTAAAGTAACAGTGAACATCGAAGCATTGGTATGAAACCAACAAATATTTAAGATGAAAAAATACTGCAACGTATATACGACAAGTTTAAAATCAATTGCAAAGTCAATTGCAGACTTAAACGTTTAAAGATCAAAATTGGAATTTATAGTCAGATTTTCTAAACGCATATTTCGAGGAAGAGTATATACCAAATTGGACAACTGAAATTTCTACTATAAGTCGAGCTTCTTCTATGATACTATCGCAATCAATTACTTACACTTTGTGGAATCCATTTTGTCTTCATTGACATCAAGGATACACTTGAAGGTTTGACAAACAATGATTTTTGCGCATCAACGCAAGGGCTACCTTTAGGGCTTAAGATATACCGGAATTGCTCACTTATTTCCATAAAGTAATTTAAAACTCGATAGAATTTCCTTTGTGCTGGAGGGAAATACGCAAAGGATTGCTTCTCTCCTGCGAGTAATTTGACATCGGCAGTTACAAACGCACAGAGGCTCCGTTAAGTTTCTGGAATTGACCATAGGATTAAAGGTCTGTACTTCGATATAAGAATCCGGAAGTCTCTCGAAGATTGGGGTGCCGGTCGTCTCAAGTTACGCCCCTGCGACATAACATTCAAGGTCAAAAAAAGCTTCCACTCGATAACCGATTTAAATTGTTATTATTAAATGAAAAAATTCCTACGAATCTGCGAGACAACGTTCAAGGTTTTGACCAGTTTCCGACTAAGGAACTGTTACTCCATATATTCGAATGCAATTTTAAGAATCGAATGTAAAATCATTGGAATCGGACGCAAACTTCCTTGAATCGGTCAAGAATTCTCAGAATCTTGAATCTCGATCACGGCAATCTGGGAAATCGGAGACCTCGACGATATTACTTCAGCAAGGACACGAACCTTCAAGGGCTACTGATGTGTCAATAAATGTCGCTGTAAGAATCTCTGTCTAGAACCCCAAACTTATACGACTTACGTTTCCCTGATTTCTGGTCAACGCTCATTGATAAACAACGTTGATTGACTCGACATTAAAGAACAGGAGTAATTCATCGATGCAGCTTGTCACTTCGACATATCCATACCCGCTGAGTATGATATTGGACTTCAGTAAAGATTATCGTAAGATCGCCGTTAACGCTAAACACGAGTTGATTCTGATAAGGGCAAAGAATGATCAATGCAATTGTGTAAACTCCGGAAGAATGCAAAGTCGTGTTGCGAGTCTATAAACAGAGGTTCTTGTGATGTGTTCTGAGCAATCGTTACCCTAGTAGGAACCAATAAATGGGCCAAGCCTGGACCAAGCTTCGACCAATTCTATAAGGCTTTGGGCAAGCCTGGGTGAAGCTTGGGATGATGAGCTCGAACCGAGCTTGGCAGGCAAGCCTGGACCAAGCTTGGTGGACAAGCCTGAGCCACGCTTGACAGAAAAAATATTGTTTTAACAATATTTTCATCGATTCACTGCATTTACATTGAACTTATGGGACTTACTTGATCCAATGGCGCAGAATCCCTAGAAACATAAAATTAACGAAATTAAATTTTTTGCGTTGGAAGCGGAATTCGATCTTGGGTTCTCCGAGTTTGTAGACTGCGGCCATACATATTCGACTATTAACAACTTGGAAGGATATTTTGGTAACTGGTGTATCTTCTGTTCTTCTTCAAAGATCTCTCGTATAGTTATGGGTCGTAATTCGATAATCTTATACATAAATGTTTTGTCATACTGTTTAAACAAATTATTTAATTATGTAGTAAATTCATTTTTTTCACATTGGTACTTATAATGCGAAACACACCCGACCTTGAAAAAGACAATATTGAGCAAAATTCTCATTTTTGCAGAAGACATTCCTTCCATAAACCCAACTAAGCTCTGATCGGGATGACATCAGGTATGCGTGATAAGATGTCCCCTATGGATATCTAATCAGGTTCTGATAGTATATGAAGTATACCTGATCAAAGTTCTGTTTAGGTAGAGTTTGGCAGGTGACGAACACTTTTATATAAAGGATCAAAAGAACAGAGCTTGTTTCAAGCTTGAATTTCTAGGTGATTCCCAAAGCCTGGCTATGGTTTGGTCCGGGATTGGGATTCAAAAGCTGGGTTCCCAAGGCCTGGTTGAACTTTGGTCTCAGTTTCGGGTGCCAAGGCTTGGTCAAAACCTGGGTTGTCACGGCTCAGTCCAAGCTAGGAACCCAAGGCTTAGTTTCAAAGGCTTGACTCAAGCTTGGCCCAATCTTGGCATGCTAAGACCTGGCATTCTAGAACTAGACCAAGCCTGATCCATTTGTCAGCATTGAGTACTAATTGCCTAATGTCTGATTGAGAAGCCTTATATAGCTCGATTGGAGGGCGGTTGGTCCATCATTGTTCAATTTCAATATCCGGGTTAATGTCCAGGGGCGCGGCTGGCACCGCGGAATCTGTCGACGAACGTAAAGTGCTAACTGACCGATTAGTATAATAAAACCTCTCAATAACCTAACCCTCTATGTAGATTTCTCCTTTCGTAAATTTTCACAATAGCGTAATGGTCTATCCCTACTTTCTCTATGCTCTCATTCGTGGTTTCAAAGTATATTACTCTCCGAGATTTCACATTTTGCTTATGGAGATTTTGATATGCTTGTCTATAGAAAGCTCAAAAAGAAGGACTGCCGACAGATAAAATAAGTTATGTGGGTGGGTAGGTAAGCAGGTAGAGGCTAAGGGTGAAAAGATATGGTTCTTACCTCCTATGACTTGTTGAAATTACCATTACTTTCTTTAGAAAGTATTTAAAACTCCTAATAAGCCTTGTGTAATAAGTCCAAAATCAGAAAAAAGAAGGAACACATAATCTTGTAATTCGCAATTAATTCCATTATGGTAACTCAAAGCGGTTATCCATCCAAGTATTGTACTCTGTGTTTTGCTCAAATATTTAGGAGCATTAAAAGGTTATTCAAATATTCCTAAATTTAGGAATTAGTAACAAATTTTTTTGCTAATATCAATTGTAATCATTCACAACTGAAAAATGAACAACTGCGAGTCATGTACTCTTTACATTTGAAAATGACGTTGCAAATGTTAATAAATAACTACGTATACATGCGTACATAGAAAACTTAAAAACTTATTGTATACACGAAAATTGTAATTTATTTTCAACGTTTTGGTAGGAAATTGGATATTTAAATTGATTGTAACAGGACATAGAGGTTCAAAGCACAAATTTAGGGTTGGTGAGAAACAAAAGAGGCTTCGTTAAGAACCTCAAAGTCCAACGTAGTCTGCTTAAAATTTCAATTCGGCGAAGGTTTCATATTTATCTTCCTCAAATATCGACTGCCACCTATAATGAGGCTGTGTTTTTACTCATAGTTGTACATTTTTATTAAGAAAGGAGCAATGGAAGAATTACAAACACATCTTAATACAAAGGTCACTCTGCTTACAGAACAAGCACACAGCGCCATCACAGGAGAAGCTCTCGAACTAAATTCAGAATAACTTTAATTTGACACTCCGTTTTACTTCAATAACCTATGTATTATTGATTTTGTATGGTATTTACTATTTGCGAATTATAAAGCTTTCCAATTCAACAATATTAAGCGCTTTAAAAAATTTCGTTTCTTGTTAAGGTCCAAGGGTACCTTGAGAAACATAAGAATGAGATACATGAATTATTATGAATTGTGTCACGTTTTCAAATCTGTGAGTTAAGTCTCATTGCGGCAAAATTGTCACAAACAACATGTAAAGTACCATTTAGAATTATATGCCTTGGGCTATACCTTACATTATATCGACTATATCTGGTTTGTCATGGCCTTTAGTACGCGTAATACCACAAATTTGCAGATTCCCACTGAAGCTAGCTACGAAGAAAGCTGATCAGCTGCCCCCTAATTCCCTTAATATAGTATATACTTCTACAGCAATAATAACGGAGCCATTTCTTGATTTCAGGATTATAATGACGACATTAGACAGGAACAGATGTGGGAGATGCAGATTTTGAGCACGCAAGGGCGAGAAGGTTCCCAATCAGCAGATGCGCCTTCTAGTCCCGAGACGAATTCGGATGCTGCAAGTTCACCAATAACGCCAATCACAGCTACTTCCGTGGATACTCAACAGGATTCCACTCCTAGACCAACGTCCTCGCCTACCAATCCAGCGACACCCAAAACTCAAGGCACCGTGCTCCAGACTGTTACATCGACGCTAGGTGAGTACCTACTTCATCCACTTATTTTAGATGAACAAATATCTTTCATCAGCCCAACTTGTTTCCGACTTCCATGAGGCTAGATCACAGCCTTCTTCATCGCGTTTACCTTACTCCATTGTTCAATTCCTAATTTAATCTACCTTTCCTCCCTCTTTAATCGCTCTTCCTTAAAGTTATAATGTGACGAATACAGATACCTAAAGCTAATGAACAAGACGATAACAAATATCATATCAAAGTGATCCCATTACCAGTATATTAGAGTACGGGTCCATGTGTTGGCAGGGGGTCGCAAACGGCCATTATTGCCAGGAGGCAGACCAGCAATGTCACCTACGAAACGAACTGTCATGTCACTCCTGGCTCGGGCTCGTGCAGCACAAAACAAAGAGTCTCTCCAACCACCACCTTCAATCGTGGGTCCTACCCATCCTCAGCAGTCGGCGCCCCTTATTCAGGCTACCCTCCAGCTGCCAGCAGGAGCCTTGCAATCGGGGACTCAAGCAGCTCAAGTTGGGGCTCAGGTGTCTCAGCTGCAGTTAGCTGCTCAGTCGGTTTCACCGCATACCACAGCTTCTCAACGTCAGTCCATCATACCGCCGCATACCCAGCATCAGGTTCTGTCACCAGCGATACATGGCCTGCTACACGCACAGTGAGTGCTTTTGTGTCTGCCTTGACTTTTAGCATTTGCATCTCACCTTTTACCTTCCATGCTGTACCGTCTACCATTTCCCAAAAGATTTCCTATGCTAATAAAGACGATGAACAAAGTTATCAACTGTGGAGAATAGACAGATATACACAAGAATACATGGCGTAATATATACATTTATATGCGAGATGTGTCACAGATTCATATTAGATTCACTAAAAGAAACTTTCCTGACTCCGTCTTAATACGGACACATCACTATGATGAAAACTATGTTAGCATTAAGAAAATATGGTGGAAAACAGATGTTTTGCAAAGTATAACTGCAGGTCAGGCAATTACGACTTCTAGAACCATCTAGGAACTAAATTTAACGTCTGGGTACATATACTGTATTTTGAGATTGAAAATTTATTTATAACTCGATCGAGTTAACAGGCTTTGTTTAATACAGCAGGAATTTTGGTGAAAGAATCAATAAAGGAATTTAGTATAGGAATCGATAGTCTCTTTGTTAGTATTAATTCTAATTTGGTGACAAGCTCCAAGGCTTTGCAAAATCCCATCGACATGTATAGGGTATAAATTTGATACGTACACTTTTCCCAAGGAATCCCTACGAATGCTTTCTTTTGCGTAATCCTAGAGCTTTCTTTCACTGTCCGGGCTCACTTCCCGAACAGTTGATCTCCCTCAATATTGTTTTAGTGCCTCGAGATAAGATACGTCCGAGCTCCGCAGGGATAAGATTCTCCAATAAATCATGATCGAAAATACCTTAATATTTTTTTCTTTAGATACCACTAGCATATCGTTAATAATAATTCGCTGCTGTCGAGATTAATGAAAAATAAGAAACGCATGACGCACGTTCATATTTAGCTTTACAACTTGAGTTCTACTTCATTTGCAATGCTCATCGTGCGCGACATGACAGTATGATGATCGAACGCTTTATAAAAGCTTCTCGCCTAATTATCTTATCCACTAGAATGCATAAAAAATATTTTCAATATATATGAATGGATACACATTATTAGTTTGTAACTTTCTTCGTTAATGCGTACTGTTTCGCTACTATGACTATTTAAACAATTAAATTGTTAATAGTAAAATTATACCGAAAATTCGACATGGTAAGCAAGATATTCTTAATAAGGATGTTGGAAAGAATCAAGATCACCAAATTACCTCATGGACCTTGTCATGGACGCGGACATTCATATATGGTGTACAGACTAGGACTGATTGAAACATTTAAACTCTCTACTTTACTTCTCCCAATGAAAGAATGAAAGATTCTTTGAAACTCTTCTTAAAAGGTATTAGGAGAGTGGGAGGGGGGTATTCGAGGGTATTTGAAACTCTTCCAAAAGGGTATCCCTTGCTACGTATAGTCTTAGAATTTTAAGTTGAATCTTGAATGTGTCTCCAAACTTTTAGCTACATTCTCAAAAACTCTTTAAAACCTCACCAAAGCAGAAAAGGATTTACACTGTCTTCAGTCAACTTTACAATAACGATGCTTAAGGAATGTATAAGAAAAAGAATTCATTATTCCTGCATTACAGTCCGGAACATAAACACAGCACGCCCCATTAATTTTTTTCAGTTTTACGAAATAGCGTACAGAAATTTAATGCTTTATGCGTTAGTGTATTAAATAATACGAAATTGAGCTTCTTATTTGTGCCTTAACTATAACATATATTTTCATATCTTCCACTTTGATTTTCGAAAAAGGTTTTCATAGGAACCTTGTCAAACAGGTTCTAAATCGGAAAAAAAAAGAAAAAAACGCATTTCTGGTAATTCAAAATTAATTCCTCTAAGGTAACTTAAAGCGGTCACCCATCCAAGTATTGTACTCCGTTTTTAATGCTTGACTTTGATGATCGTCCACCAGCATCCTCAGTCCATCCCTGCTCTGTCTTGCAGTTTTGTATGTAATGTTTGTTTTATTTGCACATGACGAAGTTAGGCATAATTTGTTAAATAATAATTATGTGTAGATTAAATTAGCTTTTCGTTATTGATTTATATTTTTTAATTTTATGCAAATATTGAAGGCGATAAGATTTTTTCTATTTGTTAAAATGTTTCTCATAATTTTTGTTGTTATCACTAAATTGTATTGCAACGTTACTTTTATTGTATTTTGTCTTATTCAAATTAAATTATAAAATTAAGCCCCGATTCGAAGCATATTTGAGAAAAGATCCCCTTAAAGGAATATACACGTTCGAGCGTCGCGCGAGACCCCGACAGAGAAAGTAAGTAAGAGGAATAACAAGATGGCTTACACAAATCAAGTTTGTGTTTACCACACAAGTCAACATTCTCCCAATGCGCGAATAGCGAATCGCTCTTTTATGTGTTTAACGTGTTATAATTTTGTTGTTCAATTTTTCATCATATTTGCTGTTTTTACTGAAAACACCTATCCGATGATTATATTTATATTTACAACTTTTCATAATTGATTTACAAAGCCAATAAGCATATAGGAGATTGAATTCCTAAAAGTGATGTATTAAAAATTAACACATTAATAAAGTGTTATCTTTTTGTGACGAACAGCACGTCACCTGAAAGGAGTAAAGTCTCTTAAAAGTTCGAACAAACTTGCACGTACTAAATATTCTAAAACTTTTATCCGACTGAATTTCTATCCTATAGATTTTCACGAGACTAGGGGATGTACTAAAACCATCCACCTACGACACACATTTACTTCTTGCCTCCATTCTCGCTAACCTTCAAGCACAATATGTCTCTTTGGAGCTGACATTTTAATCCAAATACTTCAGCAGACATTTTATTATGAAAATCAAGAGGCTGTCGAGGTCCTAGCTAAACCCGTACTGGCCCACTGACGACCTAAGCAGGTTCTAGATCTATTATAAAGTGATCATCAATTTAAAAGAAAAAAGAGGAAAATAATAAATCATTGAATCTTTATTCTACCACGAGTGACTGTCCTGTCGATAATTCTGCAAAATCATCCAATTTGACGAACTGATCATACTATCAATGAATAATAAATAAATATAACATTCCTGTTTGCTTACTGAGTAAACTAATTGATTTTAATTTACAATATTGTTAAATGGGATTGTTGCGTACCGAGCGATCCCGTGATTATTTTGAATATATCCACAAGAGTTATAAATTCTCCGAATGACGGAATCAACACGGTACTTATTTGTAGTCAAACTTAATCGACTGCAACTGGTTTCGTGTGAAGTGTATTGTTTGATTCAGGACTTGGTGATAATACAGTTTAACAAAAAGAAATAACTACATTTCCAAAACTTCACGTAGAATTCGACACGACTGCTTGTTGTGTGCATCGAGGAAAATTGCTGGTTTTTCTCAAAGTTGACTCGGCAACTAGTAGCTGAAAACTAACTTCATTTTTGAGGAACCCCGAACTCTCCAATTTTTACTCCCTCATTTCGAAGTGAAAAGAAAAGACTTTGAGGGTTTTCATCGATAACCATCGTTGGTTCGTCATTTGTCGAATAATTTAAAAACTTGATTGGCTTGCGGTTTGACGTCTCGCGTCGGTAAGTGCCGTCCAAAACCCTAACTGCCAACCCATAATAAAACATTAAGTCGCCAGAGACTGAATCACCGAGTTTCCAGTCATATAACTTGTGGTGGCCAAACTTACCTTAATGAATGGATTATTAATAATTTGACAAAAACTCGATGAGGAGGCGCGATTGCCTAATATTTCTATATATCGAGTACGTATGTATTTATGTATGCATGTATTTATAAAAATTACTGATTGACATTATTCTCTATGTGCTTAACATATAAATAGCGTCGCCGTCGACGCTCCAGGGATACAAGATAACGAAACTCGCACTTAATTTACATTTATATTATTTATATCTATATCATGCATTGATGTATAAAAGGTCTGTCTTAAATATTTTTATAATTCTATAACTCAGAGCACAGATGCAACACAGATCGAATTTTAATCATCAAATACTACATGATTGATCAAAAGTTTGCATTTCTTGGTGACATAATTATAAAATGTCTCATTTTTATTAGAAGCAACGATAACTTTAAATAACGATTCTAGTGATTATTTCTTTATATTGTATGTGTGACATTTCTATGTACACGTAGAGATGGAGTTATTACATAAAGGTGGATGAGTTCATAGAATGAATGTACGATAGATGCGTGATCGAAGGCGTGAATAATGATGAAAAGAAGATAGCGGAATGTGTGAGAATGTGAGTAAGAATAGGAGCAGTGCCGAACAGGAGGGCGAAGATTGAACACTGCGAAGTGCGGTTTGAAGTAATAAAGTGTACTTTTCTCAGTAAATCGTCATTGTCCTTCGACATTAATCCTGATCCTACGTACATTTGAATAATTTTCATTGAAATATGGGAAAACCTATGTACAATCGCTTGAAAGTTATTTATCCTCTGAACCAAGTTTGATCAATTCTACTGCAGCCATTTCTATTCAAATAGGCTAGTAGCAATAATAAATTTAAAAATCGATCAATGCGTTTACCAGTGTACTAGTTTGAATGATTCAGTAAGATTTTGTAATGCGTTTACTTCAAGCAAGTTAATTCAATTGGTACGATTGTATAAATAGTTAATATTAATTTACGGGCATTCATACTGTCAATCGTCTACCCACGCACTACGTTCTTTCCAATCTTGAGTTCCATTCATACTATTCTTGTTTCGATTAACGCTAAGATCAATGGATCAATTTACTGGCTTTTCAAAGGAAAGAGATTTATGTACTTTGAATTGAGATTGTTTCTAGAGTCGCGTGCCTCAAGTCTCCTTTCCCACATCCAGCGTCATACCTAATATTTCGTAATACGTTTCCTCGATCAATCTCCCCTTAATGTGCTTCCCGGCACTTATGCTCCAATGAGCGAGATTCCCTGCCAGATTTCGCCACAGAATGTAGATGCCAAATATGGGCTAACAATTCAATCATTGAATTTCAATCTCTTCAATTTTTATCACGTATCATTGCGTCATTCAACGAAATTTTTCTATTATAACAGAAATAGATATCACCTTTTCTTTGTATGACGAATTTTTAAAATTTTAAATATACATTTCAAAACGATAGGTAATTGTCATCGAATATAGAATGGAATATAGGTGGCAGTTTCAGGGCTGCTTTTTTTATACTATGACTTCTTACACATATGAAGGAGTAGATGTAATGAAACATTGATATTTGCATACTTTAACCAGGATACTTACGCAACCTTATGTATTTATAACATGTGAGGGATGTCCTGATTAGATTCAAAATGATGAAAAAGAGCAGTCGTCACGCTATGCTAATTACACTTTTATTACACTGTGCTACGTAAAATTATTATTCTGATACGTACATTTGAGAGATGCACTTTAGTTGCGAGTTAATTTTTCCACGTTCTGCGGCCTAGCAGACTACACTTTCGACTACACAATTCTTGAGTTTCTAGTAACCGCAAATTTAATCGACTTAATTTTATCTGTTTATTTACATCGGATGCTATAATCACGTTGAGTGCAATACACTCTCTGGGCAACTATAGCAGTTTCATTATTTCAACAACAGTGTAATCAATTCAAATTTACGTCGAATGGTCCAAGCAAATTTCCCGTGATAGAAGTTGGTAGTTTTTAGTACCGAATCTTTTTCTCAATGTAAATTGATTACGAGGAACAGACGAAGCTCGCGTGAATGATGCCGATAGCCGTGCATTAATGATGACAAAAGAGGGCAGAATCGAATTGAGACAAAAAGAAAGGCGTCTCAGGATCTAAATAAATCGGAGGATAGTGAATTGTATAAAGCTAGCATTGAAAGAATCCCTAAGGGCTTCTTTGAGGTGTCTTTCCTCTGTCTTGGTATTCCGTCCCATCTCATTCCTCGAAAATACCTGTTCTCATCCTCTTTGATTTCAATAGGGCATTCGACTGCATCCGTCACTATACGTTGCTGCAAGTTATGAAATCGGACGGCTTTTAGGTCACCGTTCGTAAATAGTTTGCAAGTTACCTTAGTTGTCGAACTTTTAGCCCTGTCTTGGACGATTTGACAGTATTTCGCACTCTGTCAGCCAACTCTGGTCTTTCGCAAGAATCAATTTTGGACTCTTTGCTGTTCCCGTTTTATATTAAGGGACTATTTTATGTTACCGTAAATTACATTTAGGGCACTCGGCAGGACATCAATGTGGTCTCCGAACAGGCCTCATTGAATTGCCTCGCTTTAAATCACCCTTGCATAATTCTCAGCAGCGCTAGGCATATCAGTCTTATCAATCTTATTCATTTTTAATTTTAATTCTCTGCCTTGCTCGCATGTGAATGAGTCACCTGTCTCTTTTGTCTCCTCAGTAAACAGTCTCGGTGTGACTGTTGGTAATGTTCTCGCTTGTAATGCCTATGGTCTTGACATTTGCAAATGAAACAACAGAATCCCTATCGTACTTGACCCAATTCCTGCCAAGACTCTTTCGCGTTGAAAAAAAAATGTCCTTCTCAACCGGTCGACACTTTTCTGTATCAAAATGTGTGAAAAAATGTCACTTTTGAAATATTCAGTTTTTTAATTTTTACTCCCAAATAAGAATAATTTTGTATGAATTCTGGTAGAAAAACTTTCTTTTGGATGCATTACTATTCGTTCAATTTTTGCAGAATTTTTAGATGAAAATTTGAAAAGATTTAAAATAATAAAATTTCGCCAATGTAGCAAATATGCCACAGTGGCAGTTAAAAGTTTAAGTGCAACCGTTCTGTGCTTATGGTCGATCTCAGAAAGCTACTTGTCATTTAATTTATCCTTCGGCTGATCGATTCTTGCTGTATTGTCTATCGTACCACTTCTGATTCAGTCTTGGACAAAATTCAAGTTGCAATGAATTCCTGCATTCATTTTATTTTTTATGTCACGACCGACCAACGGCTAGGTTCGCCCGCATTCAAGCAACGTAGGCTATACTGTCTTAAGTTCTAGTTTTTAAGTTACTAAAATAAGAAACATTGTCTTACAACAGTGGGACTTATAGCACTCGCGGTAGTTGAATACCGCACTGTCTTCTACTCTGAGAAAAAGTTTTGCTAATCAAGAGACTCAATCTAGTCTCACGCCAACTAGAGGCACAGCCGACCGAAACTCTTTAAACAAAGTAACTCTTGTACCTGTGTTTCGAATCAAATATCTTATAAATGGCTATATATGAACAAAAAATTATTCATATATATAGTGATTAATATATTGGGATAAAGAACGAGCGAAGATGTTGTTGATGATGAGCGAGTGGAAAGACTTTTTTTGATAAACACTAGGTGTACTTTATTTTAATGATTAAAATCAACTCCGTACTGCACGTCTTTACGGTTCGATAGTCAAACCAACTTTGCCCTTTTTTCTTACTTTTTTGGAAAATCCCAGACCAGCCACCTAAGCATTTCCCCATCTGCTTTATGTAAAACTCTGCATTCTTTCTAGCACTCATACTCGCACTCAGTCACACCCTTAATTCTAACGGTCACACTGGCGCCATAACTCTTACCCTAGCTTGGCTGGTTCTTCACATTAATGTAGACTAAGTCTACGTGAAACTATGCAATACTACATATATTCATTACAGAAATTGAATATTGTGAATCGATTGTCACCAAAATCAATAATTAGTCTCTAGGATCAAGACGTACCGAGGGGGCGAAAGAGAGCATTTTATTTCAGTTCCATCGTCATCATTGCCGTCGTCTTCACAAGTCCATTTACCTTTTTACAGGACAGACGGTAACCCTTGGTTACTCTACAAGTAAAGTAACTCTTGTACCAGTGTTTCGAATCAAACATCTTATTTATTGGTATACGTAAGAAAAATGTATGTCATATTTATTATAGGCTTTAAATATTCTCAATCGATTGCAGTCAAAATAAAAAAAATTGGCGTGCGAGATTAGAACGTATCGAGAAGTCGAGTGAGGTGCCTGCACTTCATTTCCGTTATTGTCGTCTTCACACATTCATAACCTTTTTACGCTGGCTAGCCATCGTCCACGAAAATACCCTAATATGAAAAATATATTATGGCGTCTTTGGGTGAAACAATATATATATGGTGATTGACTAGAAATCAAAATCCTGAATATTTCCATGAGATTATCTGGCAATCGCCTCTCAACGCGCGGGTTATCTACGATCTGTCCAACGCTTGGCTTATTTGGCTGACGCTATTCCGAGGCACCTCCATGAAGTAATCGATCGAAATGACCATTGGACATATTATTAAATCTTTATGTTGAGTGTTATGTAAAGTTTCAGAATATTTCACAATGATATAGTAAATAAAAACAGTTGCAACACATTTCTTCAAAGTATTTGTTAGCATTTGCAAGCATTTTAAATTATAAGTAAATTAAATCGACTGCAAAGTTTTCATTCGTATACATAAGGAATTTATGCATTCCCTTATGATGCCTCAGAAACAACAATGTCTTGCATTAGAGTTGCGAGCATACATTATATTCCGATACACCTGGAAAAATGTGTTGGTCTCTAATATACTAAGCTACTCCGAGCTAATGAATCAACAGAAGTTCGAATCTCTATTCGATTTACATGATATAACTACATGGGCGTTCCAGCATCCAAACGGTACTATTTCCAGGCAAGTGTGTTATATACTGAAATAACTGTAGGTTTACGCCCGACAGTAAAGCTCGGATCAATGAACTAACCTAGCATACCACCCATTTGGAATCTAAGCTACCATTACTATCTGTATTATTACCAATAATGTTCAATTCTGTAAAGAGCCATTCTGCTCTGATCGTAAGTGATTTCAATCAGCGGTGAAGGAACTTATACATACATTACCGAGATCAGATATCTGTACTAAATCTTACGTGACAAAAGTGACTCAATTGCAAACATTACAGTTGTTAAATATATAATCTAAAATAATGTTTCTTAGGATATATTATATCTTCAATACGATTCTATTTGATTCTCATTACTCCTGCATTACCCCTGCGATAATTATTATTACTCAGATTACTGCAGGAAAGTTAGTCAAATATCGCACTATAATGTGGGAAATACTAAGTGGTTATTCACACGAGCGAGAAGTTGACTATGTGGCACCGTATATTTATTGTTATCTCCTGGTCCATTTGTGTTCGACTCACTGTTTCGTTCTCGCCGTCAAATACATACGCACACCCATCTACGCACACACGCACCTGCCACTCGTACGTCCACGCATACACATTCGTTCCCACAATAATATGACATATGATTATTTACACCAAACGCATCCACCATAGTTACTAGAATTGAATGCGTATAAAGATTTATATCTCTTTGAATTGAAGCCCTTCTATAGATATATAGAGTGTCGAAAAATCAGTAGGGCTGAAGGTATGGCAGTTATCCCGAAGCAACGTAGAAAACGAAAACAGTTTCGTTTTACTTAAGAGCAGTAGCAGAAATTGGGTAGTTTCGAAATATGCTACTATTACTACTAGTATAGTTGCATTTCTCTCAGATGCATATAAAATGAATAAAGACATCATGTTTACACAGCACTGCAGCAGTGAATGTCGGAACATGGCCATTCAAAGCCGCAGGCAAACAGATAAACAATCATAGCAAATAACCCAACAAAATGGCATCGTCATCCATTTAATGTTTGGAACAAACAGCTCTAGCCAGTTGTAACAAGAGATTACGAAATCAAGATGTAAAGATTAGAATAGGTCGTACAAACCTTAAAATTGTAAAGACGCAACCAATCGTGCAGTTAATGCTTGGAAATATTGGGTTGAGTCATAAATAAGTTTCGCTTTTAAAATACTATTTATTTTCCTGCATTGAAACTTATTTGTGACTCAATTCACTATACATGGACAGATTAGAATGAGACACTACGACAGTATTATGGATCAGACATCAGATTGATTCCATGAGTACATAAGGATATCCGATCCACACTATGAGCAAACGATTTTGTAGCATCAACGATTAATCATGTGCTAAGTCATTTCAACCGGTAGATGATATTACGAAATCATTTTCTCAACACAGAGTAGACGAAACCTGGCTGGGGTCGAGGTTCGAAGCATTGTTGTTCCTCAGAAGAATTTTTATGACCGTGATCGACGTACAAAGTAATGTAATTCAACGTAACGTAGGTAGGAAATGAGCAATGTTGTACATTGATAAATATGAGTAACACAAGGTTCCCGTGAATACTCTAAGCTACCTGAATCGAAAATCTAGCACCGGTTCGAGCTTATACAAACTCCATTCTTTTGTTCTTTGGGTTTAGCGACTGAAGTGTAACAGCAGATTCATCCTGCGAGGTCCTAGAGGCAAAACTTTGAAGCCAATACCGGATTTAACGAGAACGCGTAAACACAGATTTAGACCTGAACAGCCTTATGGAATATCATTGATTATCTGACATTTATGTGTATTGTGACGTGCATCTTGATACACATCACAAATTAGGCAATTAATTGGGCTACGTCGTAGGACCAAATGGGTTGCGGAACGTTTCGTGTGAAGTTGGACTGATTTTAGAATCAGAATTTTTATTCATCTGCCTAGTGGAAATGTCTTTCTTTCTGTTTCGAGATCTTTAAGCGGATCCGAGAGGATTCCGTAAAAATTTCATTACAATGAGGCTCGAGAAAGCCAGTTACGGGGCTGGACACATCCCGCTGATCGAACTATGCAGGAGAAGCGGCGAGCGTCTTCCCGATCCGGAGGACATCTGTGGGTTGCAAAAGCGACACGAAGACGTATATCGAGAGATTAGAGGTAGATATGACTCTGAAGTCTCCCGAACTCAGCACTGCAGCCACCCTAATAGCCAAAGATGCCAGGATATATTTTTTCGGACTCAAAAAAAAAAAATGAAGGCCGCAATCCGATTGGACCAGAGGATATATTACGGCGCGCCTCTAAAAAGATTCCCGATTTTGGAAAGTCATATCCTCGATCACGACGTGGCCTAACTCAGGGATAAACGTGTTATCGTTTAGTACAATTTTCTATCATTTTCTATCGTTTATCGTAGCGTTGTACGCTTGTGAGACTTGTAACCCAGGATATCGTATTCCTGTGGATAGTAAAGGTAACTAGACGACGATGAATGACGCTCTCGAAAAGAATTGGCTATTCTTTTCTAAACGAGATCAACCCATCTTTTCTGTTCGACATATTCTTACACGTCACCCTACGCTTTCCCGATGTCTATAGGTTCGAGTATAGCTAATACAGTAGCAAGTGGAGGATCGATCTCTCTCTTTATTCATTTATTTTGGGCTTTTACGTCAAATCTTTCAATCCACGCCTCACGAAATCGTCTCCCTAGGACATGAGTGTGCGAGTCACTGTCGCTATCGCTTGTTATCGTTTCATATCGTGTTGTATCGAATCGTTTGTAATTTGCGTTGTTCCTGTGGGAACATATTTTATAATATTGTTTGGAAACTGTCCAGTTGACAGTAACGTGTAATTATTATTATTATTGTTTTCTAAGTTAAATAGGATCCGTCTGTGAATTTCGTTTCCGATAGCTCTTGACAAAATAAATTCAGTAATTTTAAGTAAACCTGCCCAATTTATTTTATATCAAATTTTTTTGCTTTTTTTGTTTGTCTCCCGATTCACTTCCCCATCGCATAAGAGCTGGTAATGGTCAAATTTGACGACAGCGGTACAGCGTCTCTGTACCTTGCGCCCAAAAATGTGCTATATCTCTTTTTTTTTGGAGTTTCAAGACGTCGATTTATTTGTCAACGACAGGACAAATTGCCGTTACAATATATTGCATAACGTGACGAATTATGACAACCCGTTAGAATTACCTAATCAATGTGGGCTACATGAGTAACTCAATCGCGAGGCTAACTCCTTTACGAGAGGCGATAATGATGTACCAAGCAATACAGAACTAATTGTAATTCGCGGGGATTTTCTTTGGTGTGAGTGACACGACATCGACATATGGACCGACTATAGAGGATGGCCATATGGACAGAGATGACACGTCGATAAACGGTTTCGTCCGCTGCACGGCCACGAACGTCGTCAATGAGTGTATGCAGACCCTATTGACGTACCAATGATGATTTATTTGCATTTAGAATTTCTACCGGGCGATACCTGGCCTTCTTGTCTCTCGTTACGCTCCTAGGAAATCCACAAACCACCAAGGGGACTGCGGGGTCGGTCTGGCGCCGTGCATTACGAGACTATACAGGGTGTACCAGCTAAGACGCACGTTTTCAGTGAAACGGTGTACGATTTCGAAAATCTAATGTGACGATTTTTGAATATTTTTTTGATTGCGCATTGAATAGGCATATTATTAATGTTCGTTTAACTTCCGTTTGTAAACAAAAAATTTCTTTGCCATTTGAAATGACATTGAAAATAATTAAATGCAAAGCTTGTAGAACGAGGAAAAAGAATACAGATGAAAACAAATTGTAGGAATGGAATACATAACGAGGGAGATAATTGGGTTCGAAATTTGGTCATTTTTTGACAGATTCCCGATACTGGCGGAACGCGGAAATCGAGAGACGGGGAGCAGCGCCACTGGGTGGCTGATAAGACAATTCATGCCAGCCCGGATACCGATCGAGAGATAGTCTGGTTATCGATCCGTACGATGGATCTGCGACATACGAATTTACCTATTACCTTATTGTCATAATTTAAATTGGGTAACGTCTGTAATATAATTTTAATATTTATTCATTTATTTTGTATTGTATCCGTGTCCCGTGTTAGAGTCTTCTAGTGCTGCTTATCTGCGAGGTTTTTATTCGTGCTATTATTAATTTTGAATATATTTGTTAATTTATTCTGATCGTTCAAATATTACGTTTTGTCTTCGTCGCGCGAGGTCGCTTTACGATTGAATTGACGTAGCTTTTAGAGACACTTTCGAGGACGAGATATCGCCCAGCTTTGAGTAGCCCGATGTGTACAGAAATCGCTATATTTGCCCGGGGTGAATAAATCTGGCGCCCGAGACTTTGTGTCCAGCTCTCCTGCCTTCTTGTAATGTCTTTGTATACGACTAGGAGGTACGTTAAGTAGTGGTGGGTGTAGCGCTAAGTGCTCCGCCATCTTGCGATGTCCAGTAGGACGATTTAATCAAATTCATATTCAATTTGACGTACTAGCGCGCGCGTTATTGGTCGGTTAGTGTGGCACGTTGACGTGTTAAGATGACGGTCGGCGGGCAGTTTAAATGACATTTTGATTTCTTAAACAAGGTTATGAGAGGTTTTAAAAGAAATGAAGGAGGAATGTTGAACCACGACTATTTTTTCATCCTTGCAGATATCGCTGTGAGGGATGTGTATACATGTATATAGGGATTTTGTAAGAAAATTTTAAGAGAGAAATGTTCTTAGTTCATAGAGAAACCTGGATCAGGTGTACAACTCGGGGAAAGCGACATCACAATATGTAAATACGAATCTTAACCTAGAAATCCTATTGAAATCACTTGTTAGGGTCCCAGGCCGAAAGTGGGTTTAATATTTCTACCTCGACAATAGGATTTAGGGTTTCAAAATTAAGTTTGTTTACACCATTTCAACCTAAGATCGTCATTTTTGGACTTCACTGACAATTTTAGACTCAAACTGGCTCACTCAAATTTCCCTATTCCATAACAATCCTAATGTCAGCCTCGAGTAGAGTAAATAGGTTGAAACCAGTATTAAATTTTCGATTCGAGGAGACAAGTTCGTACGAAAAATCCGTAGTCTAAAGAGGTAAGGAAAGTTAGTGGTAATGGAATTTCAACTAGCTCACCTCTGGAAGGTACTGGAAAGGGGCAGGATTAGCTAGCGAAGCAGAACTGCAAGGTCTTAATAGTAAACTTAAGCTAAGCTATTGCCCTAACAGAGCATCAGTAGACTGTTTTAAAATAACGGTCTACCATAAATAGGTAGCAAATCTTCGCACGAGGTAACAGACCATAGAAGAAAGCACGATAAATAGCTGAGGCACTTTGTCATTTATCAGTGTGACTACGTGGTATAAGAAATAATAAATTCAGGGATTTCGAGTAGACTGAAAAGAACAAAAAAAAATCTAAAAAAGTCTAAAATACTGAATTTGACATAAATTGCTATTATTCCACAGAGTAATCCGTAGTCGTGGACACTTAGGTAGATACTCGCACGTAGAAAATCCAGTGAAATTTAAGTAGCTGTAAAACGTAAAGGTCTTGTGGACCGGAAATAGAGGTTCATGTGGCGATCCAAAAGATCTTATGTAGAAAAAGGAGAAATCGCTATTGCGAAAACAGATCGTGATGAATTTGATATCTAAATTAGGACATGAAATTCAATTTTAACAAACATTATTCCATTATTGTTGAAATAGTTATTTATAATGATAGCATTCGAAAAACAGTGTTTTCCCCTAAAATTATTTCGCTTCAATTACTTAAACTATTTGTACCGCTTTAAAAGCTACTTTCGATGCCTACTAGTCTCGGACATCTTTCTGCAGCTAAAAAGCTGTAATGACACTTAACAGTAGGGCCTTGTACTTTTCTCGAATTTATTTACAAATTTATCAGAAAATCTAATTTTATTCCGTTAAAAGTAGTGATGATCTCAAAAAAAGTCTTTTATTGTAACGTAATATAATGAATACGCTATATATGTAACTATAAACAGAAATTCGTGAGGACTATTATATATCTACTTATGTAATCAATATTAAGTAGTCAACACATGAATGTCCAACAAATATTTAATGTGAGAACTAATATGCAATATATGAATTCGCCACTTCGTTGTCATAAAGTAGAGAATATAAAATTACGTTATTCGATACATTATATAAGTAGTTTGATTCAGTAATTTGTATGTTTATAAGTTTTAAAGGTCGCCGTAATATTGTCATTAAACCTGAACAAATATAAAATTTATCATTTAGTAAACGTCGGATGAGAAAGTATAAACGTTCAGTATGATGAAACACAATCTTGTTACATTCCTACTTATAAAAATTCGGGTCAAGGGAGATTCGAAATTTCAATTTCAGGAAAAACCCATCTTATCGTATGATGCATGCACATTCGAGTGGGAAATCCTCTTTACCGCGAAAGCGTGAACACTCTCGGGGGGCTAAGAAAGATGAAATTCATGCTCTCTTGAATTCAGATTTAGCCGAGCGCAAATGTCAAAGTCTCAAAACCGTTGACATACTTTAATTGAAATTCGACCACATTGTAATCGTTTCCTTAACAATCCTCTCCTTTGAGTCCTTGTCTTTTTTCAAAACACTTCTAATGTCCAAATTCCCTAAAATAATCATACAAGCTTAAATAAAGACTCTTTGGCTCTTCCAAAAGTTTTGTGACGTCAAACGTCATACGATTATACAATCTTTCACTTGCTGATCTCATGCAATATCTATAATCTTATATTCCGATCAATAGCATTTGATCTTACATCAATAACATTCCTGAGTAAAATCCAATTATCGTTACTACTTTCTTATTGTACACAATTCAAACGGATTGAATAAGATCATCCATTCTATGAACTCGTGATTTCGGTATTTCGTTTAAAATTATAGCCACATCAGTGTGCGTATACGTCATGGTCACGCGTATAAGTCATGGTCGTAGATTAAAAACAATAATTACAATATTTATGACAATTCTCACTGCACCTATATTCATATGATCAACCGATTAATCAATAAATCTCTATACGCAAGAAACTTTTCAAAATCTTTACTTTTAATCATTTTCAATTCTAACGATCTTGTTTCCAGAATTCAAATCACCAGTGATTTATGACATATACTGTATGATAAATTCGTTACTTCGTAATTCTAGATGAGAATTCAAGCGTCATTCTTAATGGGAACATCGCAATCAAAATGACAGTAGAACAGTAGAATACGCAATTTATCTCCTAGATTAGTCGTTATTTGCAATTGAAATTTTCGGCTTTGGTGTTACTGACAACATCCGTTGGTTGTCCCAGTGCCAGCTTAAAATAATTCTCTGAATTTTCATCGCACAGTGATTGACGACTTCTCCTTCCCCGCATGCCTCGCACTTTTAATATTCAATATTGTTATCTTATCACATTGCGAATAAATAATATTGCGTGCAAAAAGAATTCACAAGTTCGATGCTGGCTAAAATTATTGTCGAAAATTGCGAATTTATGATACGTATCAATATTAATTATTATCAAGTAGCAATTATCGAAAATGATGTCAACTATCATAAAAACCAGGGATTCCCACCCACGGGTCATTCGTGGCCTCAGAAAATCGATGACCTGTGTAATATACCGGGTGATACTAATATAATATATTAAAAGAAAATCAAGCCAATTATAACCGTAATAATTAAAATCACTTATATATTTATTTTATTTTACATCAATTCAAGCAAAGAATATAATAAACCACGTGACAAAACGTTACATGAGCATATTTTATTATGTGGAATACTTTTTAATGTGAAAAGACTAAAATAAGGAAGCATCATAGAGAATATCTACTCCCGTCAGCAATATGTATATGAAACAGCGGAATAATATAAAAATTCTACATACTCATATATATATATACATACATAATGTATAGTGTTACGAACATTGGATCCAAAAGGTCAAGCGATCTAGAATAGAATTAGAATAACAGGGATGATTCTTTGGTTCGGGCTACTGAATCAGCACGTCCACGTGTTAATGGAAAGCCGTTGTTTTGACTTATGCTTGTACAGAAGGACTTAAGGTATGATTCTGTTAGTCATCATTCTCCGATCTACTCTGACTTACTTTATCACCAGAAAAAGATGTCAGAAAAGAGAAGAAGGGCAATCAGACGCAGAGATTAGAGCGAAGAGAGCGGAAATAGTTCTAGCAATTTTTGCATGCTTTCGATGCGAGTAATGTTGTAATTAAGAGATTATATTATTTTTATTTTCATTCGTTTTTAATTAAATTTTTCATGTTTTCCATTTCATATCAAATTAACACTCCGATTAACGTTTCGTCGTTCAACGCTGTTACGTTCATCTCTCAAAATTCTATAAACGTATCCTGAGCGTTAACCAGAATCTTACCGAATTTGCGGTTTTAAGAAATTCTATTTTTGTTACCAGACTGGACACGAAGCTAATTTGAAGGCTTCACATCGGTCTCATAATTTTCCTACAATATCATTTTAACATTTATTTTGAAATTTTAATTGTAAGTCATAAAGTGTAAAAGTTGTACATAAACCCACCCGTCCTCTAAAAGTTAAGTGATTCCTTAGTAGATAAATCTTTTGGTGAGTTTGAAATATCTATGGGAATTAATTCCCACGGTACGTATTGAATAGAATTGTCTTCTTCACTAATCTAATATTTTGTCACGTTTAGATCCTTCTGACTCATTAGTTTTATTTGTTTCTGAGTCTACGGTTTGTTTAGTTGTCTGAATAAGTTGCATAATTAAACGTTCCAAGTCGTTTAGCATAAGTACTTACTCAGATCGTGTATTCCTAGTAATATTTGAATTCCTTGATATATAAATAAATAAATAGATGAGAATTGGAACGTCCAGTTAATCCAAGTTTCGATGTAGCATTAATTATGTGGTAGGATAAGATAGAGGTCCTGTATGACGGCTTCAGTTCTATCCAGGAAGGTTTCGAGTTAATTGCAGATAATCTAATTTCGATATCTTCAATAAGTTTTAGAGGTTCTTCGTATATTTGCTATATGATGATCTATTGATTATTAAACTTTGCACACGATTCAATGGACTCAATGGTCCAACTACTGAATCCTTGAACTGAACTCTGGACTCTGTCCTTAATTGCACGACTCTGAACTTCAACTAGCAAACTCTGATAAAGACTTCCTTGCGTCTTCTGACTCTCTTTATACATATAATTTCTCAACTAATTGTGATTGGTCAGTATGGACGCCCGTCCGTAGAAATTCAACTACATCGATTGGCAACTAATTCTTTTCCAATAATCAATATGCCAAGCGGCACTTTGCAATGTGAATCTTTTGGTACATTGCTCGAAGAGCTTCAAAACTTTTATTCATAACTCCATTGCCCATTATCAATATCATAAGATATAATATTGAATATTGTTTTTGGGTAATATAATTACGTATTATATGTGGATTTGATTATATGAAATCAATTCTGACGTAGTCCTCGTTCTCGCTAGTGCGAAAAAGTTTGGGAAATACACCTCGAGTAATGTAAGAAGTAATTGTGCAAATTTTGGATACCCAAAATCCGCGAGCCGTGTGCGGTCGCTAGGGAGGCTGCCCTGAACCTTTTAATATCTTTTGTTCTGTAACTATACTCTGGGCGGGACTTATGTATATCTGTCGTGGAACAACCGAGTGACGGACTTTCGAGTCCTTGGTGCCTCAGAAGGAGGCAGAACTCTTTCGAGAGTCGTTGCGTGCGTCGCGGAGTGTCGTGGGGTATCTATTTGTGTCGCCGATCGTCGGGGGGGCTGGATTCATCGTTGTGTAACCATTAGATGCACGCGTACGTCGTGGTGAAGTATTCTGTATCCTCGATGTCTCGTTGTCATCTCCAGCGAGAAATTTCGTTATAGCGGACTATCGCACTTAAGGTGATTCGCCTAGCATCATAATAATAGTAATCCGACTTCTCTAAATTCCATGTATGTACATGTATCGATCGTTAGAAAATTATTTCCTACGTAAGGTATTGTCTTTGAGACAAGCGAAAGGACAGAGATTCGTTATTTTTTAAATTTTCATATGACATTGTTTAAATAATGCAGTAAAAAAGTATCTAAAAATTTCAAGATTTTCAATTTACAAATCACCGTAGCAATGTTTCATGTGATAGAAGTGTCTTCTTGAAATTTCATTTACTCTTATCGCCTGAAAGCTGAGATATCTTGAAAAAAAAAATTGCTGTTTTAACTAGCGAAGTATGTCTATATAGTGCACTTTTTGGCTACTTTCATTCCGTATATCTCGTAAGCTAGACGGTAAATAATTTTTAAATTTTCTACGCACTGGCATTAAGCACCTATCAAGAACATGCACAAAACTCAGATCCGTATCTTGAAAGTGCTCTACTAATCGAACCTCCTCAAGGAAGTTTGGTGATAATAAATAATCCAAGATAAAATTCTGCATTTGTTGTATATATTAGACAAAAACAAAATCTTCGCCAATGTAAAATTTGAATGTGTTTGAGATATAAAAAATCTAAAAGATTCAATATCCACTATATATAGATATACTCAACCTATAAAAATAAATAACATAAAAATTCAATATCCCCATTTTCGTACATTAGAATTTAATGATTTTTGATTCGATTGTCGAGATTATCTTATATTTTCACTTATTTATTTTTCAACCAAAAATCTTGGAATGTTTTTTACTCTCTGTTTAACCCATGCTTCCCTATTACTATTGTGATTATCATCGCCATGCCTCCCTAAATGATGCGTAAGGTCGTAATTTCTTTTGCTTAAAACGTAATGACAGCCGCGAGTCTGATTTACGTTTTATAATTATATAATTCACTTTTTTTTGTATTTTTTAATCATTTATTTTCTCGTTGTTTAATATACTTTTGTTCCGTTTAACATACTTTTAGAGTGTCGGTCTTTGGAGTGTTCTGTCCCCTGGCCCGTCCTTGAAATAGCATGGTTGTCGCCCCGGATGCGGGTAGAGTAATGAATCACCCCTTTCTCCCTGCAATTAAGCTTGACAGGATACCATACTCGAGCAGAGAAATTCAAAAGGGGAATTTAAAGTCTTCTTGGGGAATTTTAGAAAATGAGAGGCTAGACAGTATCAATACTGTAGTAACCAGGTACTCGTAGGAATAGATATATTAGCCCAGGGCAGAAATAGCTTTCGGTCAAGCTCTCCTGTCTCCTTGTAAGGTCGGAATTATTTTAGTGCCTTCAACACTTTACTACCAGTATTTCCAACTCCGTTTTCCCTCGAATACTCCGGGAGGGATAATAATTTTAGCGTTACAAATCATATTAAAAATATATGCTTTTGAATAATGAGATCGAAATGAATAAATTCAATCGATTTTAATACAACTTTGTAAACGGTTTCAAATGTCGAATCGCTTATAGATTTTTTCCATAACTTATACGTAATCGCATTGCTTAGGATACAGTAAAAATGATTAATATTATTTAAAAGTAATTAGTCGTTTGTTAACATACAAAATATTTGTCATATACACTGCCGTCGAAAAGCTTCCGGACAAGGCCTACAACTGCACTCAAACGTTTTTGAGGCAGTTTCTCTCGGGCAGCATTCGATTAAATCATGTTCACGACTTGTCTATAGAAAAACGTATTATATATTCCCCCCTTCCGCGCCTACGTTAAGTTGCCAAAAAATCAAATATCGCGGTCTACTGTCGAAGATGCTATCACTGCCTTCTAGAAAACTGGCTTTAATAAGGACAAAGCACATAGTGGAAGGCCGCGAGTCATTTCCAGAGCAGAGGACCGATCACTAGTAGTAATTTCCAAAATGAATCCCTCTTCATTATCATATGAATCCCTATTTATATTCATAAGCTCCCTGGCTTACTGCATCGGAAAACCAAACGTGGTTCAATGAAACTCATCAAAAACAGATATCACTAAGTACTGTCAAGGATCACTTGCACAGAGCCTGCTTTTGGGAGCGAGTTTCTACTGAGGCATCAATTTTACAGCACGGAAATAGGAAGAGAAGACTTCAATGGGCTTAAATGCTGGATCATTCAAGATTAAAAACGGATTTTACGGACTAACGTTTTACCTTCATTTTTCCCAATTTAAACCATTGTTTGGAAACTTTTCGACGGTAGTTTATATATTCGTAATTGGTTACTCGGTGGATGAGCTTGTTTGATTAATTCTAATCAAACGAAAATAGAAAACGATCAGCACTATAAATTCAATAGACTTGCTTTGTTGATAGATTTAAGTGATCACTGATATTAAGTATTTTCTTCTTTGTTCTAACTAATAATCCTATAAATTTCAGACGATAAGTTTCCTCAATTCACTGTGTGACTTTCATGTCACAATAACCAACCGCACTATCGCTTATGTCGCTCGTGAACCAGCTGTGTCTCGTCCCTCGATATGACTCGCCGAGGTTGTAGGCTTAACCGGGATATTCAATCGAGTTAGAAATAACAAGAGAAATTTATTTAAAATTAACAAAAGAAAACTTGTTGATTTTACACTTGTGATTATATGGAATTATTTGACAGAAATGAATTTGATTGTCAACGAGAGGAAAGGCGTTGTACTTTGGCGCGAGGACTTGTGCCGGCGGATGTGCACGGTTGAAGTGTGATGTGTAGGCTAACTTTTTTTTTGGAAAAATTAGGAAAGAAGCTGAAACCTGAGAAAGAGATGCCCTCAAGAGTTGTGAAATGGGAGAACCAAAAAAAGAACTAAGTAGGATTGGAATATGTGCGATTGGTTAATTGCTTTGGAAAAATCAAAAAAGGTGTATTGAGCAGGCCAATTCGAGGATGACGCGTAGTCCCGGGGTGGCAATGTCGGTGGGTACGCAGGTAATGTTTTATTGCGGTTTCATCAGACGTACTCGGTACGTGGCTTAAACTTAATTGTTGGGAATAAACGGTACGAGTTAAGTTTTCGGTTTTTTCTGACTATAATAAAAAATGTGTGCTGCAGATGTTTTAAAATGATGCGGACAGCGAGCGCTGGAAATTCCTAGATTGCTCGGTCAAAATATACAAATTATTTCCTTTATACTATACGCGACGGTGCGGAACAAGCTGTTAGCAACTTTGAAGTGTGAGTCTCTAAAATAGACATCAAAGCTATGTTTTAGGACTTTGATCTAAAATGACTTCTCGTGTTTTGTCTAGCACACGGTAAACCGAAATGAATCTGCTATAAACACTAGAGACGTTCATATAATAAATGGTTTTCAATTTGTACTAATAACAGAATTTTTTAATAAATCGTTACTCCGAATAGTGTGACTTTAGAAATTATAAGTAATACATAGTAGTAGTATAGTAATATAAATACATGTGCTAACGTAGATTATGTGAATTTCTTTGACGTTTTATGTCTATTATTATTTTATATGCAACATCATTTTTTAACAAGTTTGAAAAACACAATAAATTTTATCGTATGGCCAACAGGTGAAACACGTAACGACATAAAAAAGTCAAATTAAAATGAATGCAACAGATCCTTGCACGTAGATGTTTCATCTGAAGCATGAATGAGAAAGCCAATGTACTGGCAAACAATTGATTAAGTTATATAAATCCAGGTAAATTGGTATCATTCAATCGAAAAAAGTGCAGTTATCCATCGATTCGATCCATTCAAACGAAACGAATGTCATTTTGAATACTAAATTTTCTTTATCATTTTTGCATACTAATTATTATGCATACTGAACGGAGAAAAAGCTTGAGCTGTACCCATGAAATTTGCTTTTGTTCAAATAAATCATTTCATTGTCCAGTACTTGCTAAGAATGCTAGTCAATGACGAAAATATAATAAATTGCAGCAAATAAATAATTACTGGAAATGACTAAATAATCTTCGTAGATAGTCAAACGCATTACTCACTAGTATGAAAGGATTACTGGATTCGAAAGAAAAATTCCCCTGAATTCTCTTGCCTATAAAAACAATCAATTAACGTCTTATGTCTATAAATTGTTTAGCTAGAATGACAAACAGTTATCTCGCTCAAACAAATATTTTCATAGTGCACAATAATCTATATTTAATGTAAAATACAGCTATTACGTCATATTAATTGAATTAATTAATACAAGAATTGGGATCATGTATACTGAGAATACGATTTTCTAACGAAGTTTAGTTCACTTGCATTACCGCCCAGTAATTTCAATACACTTACCGAATCATCAATTTTTCGGAAAGGAATAAAATATATATAATATGTAGGATTAGGATCAATGCCAAAGGATAATGACGATTTAATTGGAAAAACACAATTTATTACTTCAAACTTCAATCCGCATCTTCAATGCCTTCCTTTGCCTTCCTGTTCTGGACTGACTCCCATTCGCACTCGCTTTCTCACACGTCCTCTCGTTCTCTTCTGTCTATCATTTTATCTTTCTCACCTTCATTCACGCCATGCTTTATTCATGTTCCGAAGTCATCGGCTGTTGTTTAATGTCTCGGCCTCTGCAAATATATATATAATAAGAATACACGTATTGCGTGTTTCCTGCACAGAAATGAATTCATTTGCTGTTATATATATATATATATATATCATAGAAATCGACAAAGTGGATGTATTGAAAATAATAAATGGTAGTGTATCACATAGTTACAGCAGTCGAGAGATCACGAATGCGATCGTAAAACTAATGTGCGTGTATGTTGTGCACGAACATTTTTCTATCAAACGTGCAAAAAATTCGGAGTTCACATTTACGAAAAAAAATCTCCAGATAGATTAAACAGTAACATTTGCAGACACGCAGCACTTTTAGATTTGAAACATTGCTTGCGCTAAATTAATATGTTTTGCAAACGAAAAAGAAATTTACTTCTATATTTGTTGTACTTTTTTTATCCCCTTGGGAAAAAATATTTATATATAATCACATCCAACATTCGTTTCTGTCTGGTTAGATATACAATTTTACAAGAATTCACTACGAAAATGTAAATTCATTATAAATAATATTTTCAAAGGGTTGCTGTATCTATAAATGATTTCATTACAACTATATTAGCGAATAGTCTTTATATAAAATTTACATTTTCGATATGATTATATATCATCATTTGGTCCTGGACATCTTTTTCTATTTTTCTTAGAGAGGAGTAAGAATAAAGAAGAAAATGAAGATGAAAAAGAAATAAACATAGGATAATTTCATGCTACTTTTATTAGCGCTCTTGCGTAAAAGAGACTGTAAAAAAAGAGGAAGCAGCACAATTTATTCTCTTTGCGAGGAAAGCACCAAGAACTTTTCCACATCTACTAAAAGGATTAATTCCCCTTTTGGTATTCCGTGTATCACGCAAAGCGGTGCAGTAGTACCAACCCATTTCTCTCTTTGTTGGTACTACGACATCCTTCGGAATGCATTAGTTTCGAAAACGTTTACCGAGCTACTTTATCCAAGAACGTTTTTACTTCGCCTACGATATAATTCTAAAAGTATTCCTCATTTGAGAATCTAACGAATCACGAAGTTTCAGTGATAGAATTCTCTAATAATAACGAGCGTTATATATGCATCGCGCCATTTTTATACTGGAAAGATGTTGAAGATTGCTGATTCCTTATTCTTTGAACAAATTTTTGCAAAGCTACACGGGGCGACGTTATACCGTGAAAAACAGCTACAGAAATAGCACTTTGTTAACTTTTCAACCAGCTCATCCAGGCGGTATGAAAATACCAGGATGTCGCAATATTCCCGAGGGTATTCAAAATTGCATAAGGATTTGTGCCGTCTATACATTGCACGCTAGTTCCGTTGGTTTCTTGTTTCTAACAAATTACTATTGCGAGATACGTTACTATCTCTATAGCGTAAAGAATATTGACGTGCTTCGAAATATATGTAAATTTAAAAGCTGCTTCTGATTTGCAATAAGACAATAACTCTTTATTGCAAGGAACTATTGACTTTCAAGATTCGATCGATCGAAGTGTGACAAAAACTTTGAAACACTGTCCTCGTTTTGTTAAAAATTTAAAAAAGTCTTTGAAGGGGCTGTACCATCTTGACGAACGTGATAATAGATGATTTTTTGGCATTTTGGAAGGGATTCCAAATAAATAAATGCATATATCGAAAAAACGTTTATTGAATTATTATTTCGCAAAAGAATTCCATACCGGCAAACGCGTGTGGCAAACTGGTAAATGCCAATGGTTGGACATAACGATTGAACTGGTATTTGGAAAATCTACGGTCCAGTGATGCAAGTCAACAATCAGACACAAACTTTTTAAATATAATATAAACTATTTTAATGAAGCATTTGGGATAATTATTTAAAAATCCAAATTTTTCTACATCTTAACAAATACTTTTGCTTTGTTTATCATATTTAGCTTGTTATACATTGATTAAGGCTCATATGCAATATGAAAATTATATTTTCAGAGGAATTCCACAAAACATACGTCTTTTATATACACAGATGATCCTAATTGTCACCGACGCAACATGTGCAAATTAGGCTAATGGCCAAGTGGCTAAAGTCTCACACTCCTCACTTTGAGCATCTCGACAATCGCAGGTGTAAATTCGTTTCAGAAGTTCGCAACAAAAGTACAATAGAAGTCTGACAGAAGTGCGACTGGAGTGCAGGGCTGGTTATAATAAATACATGAAAGACTACCAAATTGAAAAGCTATGTCTCATGGTGTAGTTAAGTGATCAACCTTCTGCCAGACCTTCGCCGGCTCCGCTTCAACGGCATTTCTGTCTCATTCCGCAGCACATCTCTCAGACGTTAGCTACACTTCGACTGCGACACCTCGAGGGACACTGGTATTAGATGTCCCTTGGACTTTTGTTCAATTTTGAAATATTAATTACGTCATAAGCTATACTCTCTCTTAGTCACATAATGGTATTTATAATGACTCGTTCGAGCTCATAGACCCTAATAACCAGAGTACGAGGATTTGTCGACGTGTGTTCTCACCTATCTGAAATTTCGAAATACGTTCGCATAACCTTCGTGCAACCTCACAGCGCAGAGCACGTGTAAGTCGAGAGCCATTATCTATGTACATGGGCCTTTGGTAGTATTTGCTTTACTTCGTTTCCATTTTTTAATTCTTTGCCGCGTGCAGCATATAGTAGTAGGCATCCACGGATGACTTCAGTCTCGTCGATGCCGGCCGAAAGAAAACAAGGGAAAATGTCACAGCCTAATGTGGCCAACCTTAAATTCTTTTATCGAAATCCATCGTCTCCTGTGTTATGTCAAATCTAGTCTCCGATTCGTCGTGTCTAATATTAAATCATTTGAAAACTAAATGAAATTTCCCCAAATGGCAAAATGCGTCATTCAGAATCGTCTCCGGTATCTACCGGTAACGGTTGTATCACTTATTTTGAATTAGCCTGTATTCCAACAAATCCGACTCCAATACGTCATTAAAAGGAATTCCCGTAATTAGTCCGATGTTATACGTGTAATTGACAAAGAGACTCTAATTAGCTCTCTCTATCAGTTGTTCTGTAAAAAATATGTCATGGATCTTTATCAAATAATTTTTTCGAAATTAGGCCTAACGAGAAACAAAAAATTGTCTAGACTCATCTGTACTGAACGAAGCGAACACGGATAAAGGAATAGCAACTTTACTGCTCGCTATGTCCTTTCGTACTTATTTCCCGCAGTCCAATTGTACGTGTGTATATTCTCAATCGCGAATCGGAGTGTGTATCTACTTAAGATTCCGAATGAACGGTTGAATTAATTGGATTGAAATTTATGCAAAATATCAAGGTGCAGATAAGACAATAACGTTCTGAAATGCTCAGCATCTATAATTTCAAGTATCAAATAAATTTTATTTTACTGCACAGCTGAATGCATGAAACGTGATTACACGTGATACGTGATCTTGCTTTATAGTGAACCTATTTATTACATCATTTTTTATATTTTCCAACCATTATTCAGAAGATGGATAAGCGTTACCATTAGGAACTTGACGGGACTGAACTGTATATACCAGTACGATGTGTCTTCTTATGACAGCTAGACGGAAAATATAATTTGTCACTTGCAAACACGTGGGTCTTTTCTTTTCACTTTCATTCTTTACTTCTCTCAGTCCTATTCTTATTCATTTCATGCTGTCCGTTCCCTTTTTGTCACTTAATAAACGAATTGGTTTCGTAAATTCAAGTAAATTCCGTTCCCTTGTGTATTAAAGCAAGAAGTCAAATATAAATTCTCTCTGTGTCTCCCGATGTCTTTCATGATGAATAAGTAACCTTTTATTAGAGCATTACGCAAGGAGGATAATTGTAAATCTACATGACATTAAATTTATAATTGAAATACTTATGAAATATACCTACGTAAATTACGTAATCACAAAGTCTTTTATGTACATAGATATTGTAACATAAACACATGGCAATCTTTCTTGGTGATATTATGCATGAAAAACTAAATTGAAAGTATAATATACTTAATCTAAAAAAATTAGAATATAAAATATATTATACAGCGTGTATGTAGAACATTAACTTCGTCATCATTAGCATAGCAGTGCTATTAGGACAACGAACTTGAAAACTATTATGGAGAACAAAAATATTTGTGCAATAAGAAGACCGAAATAAAATCTATTGCAAACTAGGTTAAATTTTATTTAAACACGTGTATTTATATTTGTCATATTGGAGTCTAAAAACAAACATACTATTATACGTTTTTTAATAGAAAATCTAAATTAGAAATTTACACTGCATTTGACTTCGGCCTTCTCGTTGTATGACTGTTTTAGTCACCCGCTGTAACACAGTGCACAGTACGCAGTTGTCAATACCTTATAAATTGATAATCAAATAATTGTAACTCAACCTGATGCTTTGCTAACAAATTTCTAAAAACATTATACATTCTTAGAGATTCTAAACAAGATACAAATAAAATTATACCTACTGGAATCTATCGTAAAAAAGATCATAGAGCGTAGAATTACGAATGTAATTATTTTGTTCCCATTCAGGGAATCTATTATTAAAAGAATATTTTTAATGTAAACAGACAGTGACTTTCAACAGTGTCTTTTTTGCTATCCGACATATGTAGTTTATGTCAGACAGTGAAGAAAAGTATCCTGTTCTCCCTACGTCATATTTGAGTATCAACATCTTTGTCTCTAGAAAATAAAAGGCGATGCAAATATTTGGTTTATGCGAAGGGTCGACCTGTTTGGTGATGTATGGTATTCAAAAGGAAATGTCTAAGACGGCGGAATTTAACTGAAGAGAATGTGTTGCCGGCTTGACACATCTACCGATTTTCTGTCTTAAACGTTTGCCAACCAAAAGCCAACCTTCTATGTAATCTTGGCAAAAGCTTTCTATACCTTTTAGTTAAATATTTTTTCTCTTGCTACTATATCTATAGATGTATACACGCGCACTTCCATTTTAATAACTAGAGCCGTTTTTCTAAACCACTGTTTCAGGAGGGCCGCCGCTGGGGCGACAGTGGTTCCCATCTTGCGGGAGGATTTCATGGCAGGAGTCAACCTCGTCTAAACTACTATCTACACCAGGTTCAAAATCTTCACATTACGTAATTCCGCTGCCAAATTCCTGTCGGAATTACACAAGGCATTAGGCATTATCGATCACTTCACCCGAGAACCCGTAACTATAGATATAAATATACAACGTAAGAGGTAACGGTACATACAGATTGTAATGCTGTTTCCTCGTATAATGGAGGAAGAGCGTCGATATTCTGATAAAAAGATAAAATCCATTTTCCAATCGAATTCTTCCACGAAGCTGATTACTTTCATGGCGAAATTATTTTTTCAAACTTGTTAATTCTAATTTGTCTTTGTTCCTTGAAGATCCTAAAATCTCAAGTTGAGAGACAATACGAACTCGAAATTTGTTTTTATCTTCCCACGTGTGTGAATCGAACATATTATTGTTACTACCCGAGTCTAAATATTTGTCCTACAGGGACCCTACCAGAGTCTAATGTGAATATTTTGCAGTCTCGACGTCCTACGTTGGGCGTTTACCTCTGTTTGCACCGATTTTTAACCTTTGACATCCTATGTTATTTTTCGATTCTTTTTTAGACTCATTGCCACTTTCAGGTGCTGCAAATTTCACTTGAACTTGAAATAATGATTTCAAATGACATACTTTTTTATTAACGATATCTCTTTCATTATATTTTTTGTCTAATAGTTTAAAACAATCGAATTGAAAACGAACTGATGGTCAACGATATGACACATGTACCTAATAGGACTTTTGTAATCGCAACGAAATATCATAAATCTAGTTATCTGGTTAATAATTCAGTTTTTAAGTAAGTTACACCACTTGGTCTCGTTTTTTGCATAATAGGATTTCTTGTCACAATCAATTGAAATATTTATCTTGGAATTGGAAATCATAGAAAAGTTGACAATATTCACAGATTGTAGACGAAATCATCTTTTTTCAATCGTTTCTAAATACTTATTTTTAAAAATTTCTTAATAATTATAATCTGAGCCAAAATTATTTAATCTAACTGAAAATAGATGCTAATAGGACTAATGTCGGATCTAGAATTTACAGAGAAGGGGATGTGCAGATTTATTAGGGGTTCTGAATTGGACCTTATAGCACAATGTAGGAGGTTAGTTGTAATGTAATTATACGTATATACGTGTATACTACATCCTAAATTCAACCTTCCCAAGGCGAAATCGAAAACCTACTATCGACTTATACGTGGTGAATACGGAAATATCTGCCACTTGTAGGTTGAAACTAAATTTTTGATTTTGGCTCATTTACGGACAACAGGTCGAGACTCTCAAAAGAATAAATAATTCGACTCGGATAATAAATTTGTGTAATTCTTTTCCTGTTTAAAATCACCGCCAAAAATTCCCAACAACCTTATAGTCTAAACTACAAGAAAATACAAATACTGAAAGTAATAAAGTTCGTATTATTCTAAATGCGGGGTGAATGAAGTTATATTGATTATACTTATTACAAATTCTCTCTGTCCATTTGAATTTGCATCTTCGTAAATAACAATGACGTGTCTCTGATGGAACATTGTAAATGGACGGATATTGAGTAGGTGGGAGCAATATTGGAAATTCTCATTAATACGAGTTCTCTCCTTCTATATTTCTTAAAGTTATCAGGATTTGACGTAACAGGAATACAAAATCAGGTATTTCCTGGATCATTACAAACTTTCCACCCGATACTTCCACTCTTTTCTTTACGAATACATCCGCCCTAGACTTATCATAATATTAGTATGCCGACAAGTATTGTATGAAAGGTGTACGTTAGCTAAAACTTTATCCAGACAAAATAATCGCAGAAAGAGGAAACATACGGATCAATTTATTAAAATCTCTGTACTAAATCCGTACATTAAAAAAACTATCAATTGTTAAATTGCTATGAGTTATCATGAGCCGAACTAATTGGCTCCCTCGAATGTTCTGCCACATCAAACAGCTTCAAAGAAGAATTTTGTCATTTGAATCCCAGTCAAAATATTGACGATACTCTAAAAATAGTTGATGCGCGACACATGTGTGCCAAGTAACGAAGCCATCTTTGCATAAAAAGTTGAAAACAAACAGAAATAGAAATAGAATGACGAGTGTAGCTACGATCGAAAACATTCGCCAAAACCAAACAATCGATCGACTTTTCCTCCAAAACAAAAAAAAATTGCTTTAGCTCATAACTCAATGTACACAATACTACAAATATTAGTGCCCACGTGTTGTACATAAGTAATGTATTGGAAGTCGAAGAGAACACATCGCATTCGTACGGACCAATCAGCACCATCCTTCGCTAAGATACACCTTCGTTGTCGTATTATTTTCATATCTCGTTACTGGCCAAGTGTGCAAATCGTACGTTGTAATACAGCTCGATAAAAAATATTATATAATAATTCATTGTGTGATATAAATAAACATAAATGTGTTAAAGGATGGATTCTATTTGATAATAGTATGTCAAGCATACTTGGCACATAGGCGAAAATCTACTAAGTACTCTGTCATACTGTACACATGCTGGTCCATGTAAGGAGGAGTACTACACTGAGAAAAGAGTTTGTTTATAGAAAGGAAATATATTTATTTTCCACTTTTTCGTGAATTATTTAATTAACCCGTCGGGGGTTACCTATTTTCGCTCACGGGCCTACAGGTGCACCGGGTACTAAGTGCCAAGTCACTTTTTTTCTCTAATAACTGCAGTCCTAATTCACATAAAGCAATTTTTTAATCATATTAAATTTTGTGCGATTTTGCGTAAAATGGGCCACGGTTCAATTGGATTTAGTCATTTTGAAATCTAAATATCAACATTTGAAAACTACGATTTTCTGGGCATTCGATTCCCAGAGTAACAAGAGAAATACAATTTACCATAAAGGTTACTGAATAACTCACGCTGCTGGCTGTCTCACCCTTCTTCGAAGAGTTCAAACAAAACTATGATGGAGGGGGAAATCGATTTTAACAGCTGGTGTTACCTGAACCTCATATCGCCCAAAATTTTGGTCACGCACGTGGTGCCCGGTAACCGGCCAGGGGTTTAGGACGTTCTAGCTGCAGACTAGTCAATTGAGATTCTGAAATAATGTATTAAATAAGATATTGATAATTGACATTATTCGATTTTCTGTAAGATCGAATTGCGGATTTTAACTTACAATGAGTTTCCGACATTTCAATAATAAATATATTTTTCAGTTGCTCGGTAAAGTATGTATATTATTCCTATTAGAAAGTTTTAGAAAGCTTATAATTCGTACTTTCATTATCTTATTTTTTATAAACCAATAACGCATTTCCGGACAAAACATATATACTTTCTGTCTTGTATAGCTTAACGACCAAAGAGTCCGTGTTAAACATTGTATCTTCTAAACCGTTTTGTCCATTTATTTATTCGGTAACTAGTCCTGAAATTGTGTATGAATATTCCTCAAATGTGCAATAACGATAAATTGGAAACGCTACAACAACAACAACGGCGACAAATCATAAATTGGAAACGCTACAAAGAAATTGTAAAAGAAATAGAGTGTCCTAAACAGAAACAAATTTGAAGACTAAACAAATATCAGGTGACATTTATTTTCTACAGTATTTATTGAAAACATCCCATTGATTTGAATACATTATTTCATACGAATAAAGATCGATTTTATTATAAATAAATACCGGGATACAATCTACTGATATACCTTTTGTTATGAAATATATACGAGTTAATAGTGAAGCAAAATTAGTTCATTGAATAAATTCAAGAATCGAATCAATCGATGATATAGTTGCACATGATAAATAAATAAATTTTATTTATGTACATCTCGCAAATGAATAATTTATTAATTATACGCAAATATCAATTTGACACAAGACTGAACCTCAAATGGGCGCCGTGCTACTACAACTTTGTATTCATTTTCCCTTCCAAATATAGGATATGTTACTAGAAATAAATTTCCTTAATTCTAAATAAATTCTTTTCTCAGTGTACAATGCTATCACAATAAATTATGTTACTTAGAAGATTATCTCTTAGAGCGTTATGTACAGTCTTATTACAGAAAGGTTTGTTATACGTTAACACGTTAACTGCTCTCGCCAGTTTATCGACATGGAAAGATGTCATGCAAACTACCCGTAAGCGGGTGGGGATAGTCGACGTGTAAATCATCTATTTTAAAGTCATTACCACTATTGAAAAATTTCTTAGCAAGTTCTACTTGTTGCGTCCATAAAAATTCTAATTGTAATATTAAGTATCTCTTTCGTGAGGTCATACTTGACACTAAATTCTAAGTTTACAATTTTTTAAGCATGTTACCTTGTTTTCATATGTCTCATGCATAGCAATAGACACTGTCCCGATGCTTACAGACCTGGTTATTGCGAATGACCAATGTTTAAAAAAGTGACTTTCATCAGATCTTAGATTGAGCCTTCCTGCATAAAATACATGATAATTGCAATGGAAAATCCATTTCTGATCTGCGATTGATCATTCGCAGTAACAAAATCTGTAACCATCAGGTATGCGCTAGTGTCAATTGCTATGCACGAGATACAAGTTAAAAATGAGATCTCGCATTGATCTCTCCGACACAACGAAATTTTTACTCAATTGCTTACACAGTTATTTCTTCATCGGATAAACTGGATTTTCCATATTTCTTTGAAATATTCCTCAGAACAAACTGCTGTTACGTTTATTACTGCTATTAATTTGATTTTGCCGTACCAATGTTTATCGCTGCTCCAATAGTATAATATTCTAAGTATAACTGTTTCAATATGTTTAGAGTTTATGGACCATGCTGTATAAGCAATCGTGCGTGCGCTTATAAGTTCAAGCAATAGAGTAAGTACAGAAAATAAGTGCAACCACACAATACAACATGCGAGAAAAGTCAAGCATCTATATATACATATAGTGCTTACAGCATTATGGAATGCAACATAGCAGCATTCTGTATCGACCACGAGCAGCTTCGCGCCAAGGAAGGAGACGAGCATCGGCGCAACTAAAAGCAATTTTTAGACAGTATTTTTGGAAAGTAATTGTAGTCTATCGATCCTCAAAGATATTTTTAAGGTACATAGGTATATCCGTTGGGTTTCGGTTGTATTTAGTCTATATTTAAAAATCCCAAAAATACTCGCAGTTTTACGTATTCAAACCTATGAACGAACAATATTCATCAGCTTAATTGCAAAAATATTCAAGTTACTCCAAAATCATTCGGTTATATACATGTAATACAGATGTGCTCCTTCCTTCATTGGAAAACATTTCTGCGCATTGTAATATGTACCTTACAATTGAATTTCGAATCAATGTCCGTGATAAAGTATCACAACTGTGTTGATTTTGCCACGATATACCGTACGTACAATAGAGATCAGCTGTTGCATCACACTTACTGCACGTACACATATCGAAGTAACTATTAGATCTTAAAATCGGTGTTTAGGGTTAAGTCCGCACCATGAGTTTCTTTAAACAAAGCGTCTTTCGATGATGTCGATAATATTTTATCAACACATTTTGCCAAACGGCGAAATTTCGACGATGCAGGAAAGTAGTCCCATGGAACAACGAATTTTCTACACGTTTTCCTATTTGACATATGGGACTCGTTTACTGAATAGATATATTTTCAAATGCTTGGATATTTATAACAGTAAAAACGGAATGCGAAAACTTGACGTATTATCTTTCATCTTTTATGCGTCTAGACACATACGTTGTAATGGCGATTTTCATTGAAACCAGTAGCTTACAAGTAATGGCGGCTCCCGTGTTCCACGACTGAAAACTGGAAGTGAAAAGAGCTCCAGGTACAGAAAAGCTATACCACAATACTGGTATAGCTGGTGGAGTCGTGAATTAGGAAACAACGTGACTGAAAAATTACAAAAATTGAGGAGGTTTACCAATAACTACTGACATTATTTTATCAGACACAAAAGTGTCGAAAACGAAATTTACAGTCGGACCCGATTTTTTTTTGAAAACAATAATAATTATTATTACAAACAAAGACGATATTGAGTTTAAAGGCAGATCGAGATGTTACAAAACGAAAACTAAACAATACGAAAAGATATAATAAACGACGTTCCCGCAGAAGGAACGCACAATCTAGTTGATACGATACTAAACCATAACGGTACGAAACGATGCACGATAATGTCTCATGTTACCCGTGTGCCAAGGAGACGATTGCGCGTCATGGACTGCATGATTTGACAAAAACAAAAACCGAAATGAAGAAAAAGAAGCAAGAAATCGATCTTCCATTTGCCATCGTATTAGCAAATGCTTGAATTCGTAACGATCGAGATAGCGCAGGGTGTCGCGTACGAATAGATCGAACTTTCTGTTCGATTGATCACGTGGAGGGAAACATAGCCAAAATATAACTTGAACGTCAACCAGCGGATTTCAGTAGATAAATAATGGCTCCTTCAAGCTGCTAACGATACGATAAACCATACCGAACGATATAACATGAAAACACGTCAAACCCTGAGCTAGATTACGACGCGACTCACGCTATAAATTTCGAAAATCCTGAACCTTCTCGAGAGGCGCACTGTAATACAGCAACTAGTCCAATCGGATCAGTGGATGGATCGACTTTGGCCGGGCGCTCATGATCTTCAATAGTTTCACTAAATCCAAAGAAATAGATTTCGGTATCGTTTGCTACTGAGGTGCCTGCAGTGCCGTTTTTGGAAGGTGGGAATCTTATCTACCTGTACTCCCTCGATTTACGGCTCCGTGCCGAATGTGCAACCTCGGCATGATGCTCTCCGGATCCTGAAGACGCTCGGTGCTTCTATGTAGTTGGATATGTAGGCTGTGTGCTGTAGTTCTGATGTCTTGGTCCTTGTTCTCTCATGCTCAGTAGTAATCAAAGTTTTACTTGATCCCTTTATCATCTCAATGACCCCAAAATAAAGGGACACAGTCTCAACAGGGAAATAACTAAAAATTCTCATTCAAAATCAGTTAAAGGCCACGCGAAACGTTCCGTAACCTATCGAGTCACACTACGTAACCAAATTCGCGTCTCTTGTAACGTGCATCAAAATTACACGTTAAAACGTATTATAATTATTTAGAGCATTCAACATTTTTATATTTGTAACAAAAAATACTACGCTTCTAATTTGAAACATCATGCTATTATAATTATATAAGAAAACAATATCGTTTTTACCAATATATCATTGTGAAATGCATATATTCGGGTAAAAATTTTAGATACAGGTCGGATCACTGATTGATCATTTTACACAGTCCATATAAGATCTCCACATATGAGATCCCGCACAGGTACATCTAGTGAGACTATTCCGTACTTCACTTTTATTGCGAAGGATAACTTCAGACTACGGGATAGATCCAAAACAGATTTGAGAATGATCTTTCCCTACAATTAATACGATTTGGATCCGAAATGGATCTGGGTATGATCTTCGTACATAAAGAAAATAGAGCATTACAGGTCATTTATGGATCATTCATAGATCATAGACTCAAACTATATTCATTGTACGAGAAAGACCATTTTCAGATCAGTTTTGGATCCATCCCGTAGCAAAAAGTTATCCTTTACAGATTTAAGTGTGATCTGCTGTGAAACATAAATAGATTGAAGTACGACTCAGTCTCACTAGATGTACCTGTAGGGGATCTCATATGAAGCATGTGAAATGATCGATCAGCGATCCATCCTGTACCTAAAATTTTTACCTCGGTATGTGTACATTTCGCAAAATACTTTAATAGGATAATTTCGTATCCACGGTTCACCAGTTCCAAATATTCAAGGTTTAGAACTGAATTAAATTACATGATTTTTAACCTAACGATTTGCTGGACATAGTTCTTGGCCAAAAAAATTCTCATTTTCTGTTCCTTAATAATTACCAACTTTTACAGACACATTATAAAAGTACAGCTACAAAACATACCGAAATCATGCCCGGTCGTTCCATTGTATCTTGATGGAACCTGACCTGCTATCCTGTCATCCTGCTATCGCATCCAGGTGAGACTTTCCGACCCTATTATTAGAGCTTGCATATTACAGTAGAACTTCTATTCTGATCGCTTCTCGGCCATTTCTGTATAAAATTATGAAGAGAAATATAAAGCGTAAGCTAATTTTCGCAACGTCATCGCCAGCAGTGGTTATTACGTTAGTTTGTTAAATATACAGAATAAATTCATTATTCCACCCTGTGAGCTTGGCAAAGTATAGACGGCAACATTCAAAGTTCTTATAACAATCAAACAATAATATCAAATTGTTGAGAATGACCTACTAACTGGAGACGATAATTATATAGTTAATTCCATTTGTAATTAAAATGGATACAAAGCACCTCAAGCATTATATCAAGATGGTGGGTCGAATCAGCTTGAGCATTGACACGACAGAGGGAGCCACGAAACAAAGGACTGTTCGTTCAATAAACAATTATGTACAAGTTTCTAACACTCAAAATGAATTCGATCTTGAGAGATAGTATGAGATTTTTTGGAAAATATTGTCCAAATATAATTATCACTTATACAATCGGTTTTCCTTATATTCTTCCAATTCTGTAATCATCGAATTGAAACATGTATAGTCGCAAATATTCAACACTACTTACCTTCAATTATTTACTGCAATACATTTCAATAATCCAAGTGTAACTGTATTTATGTGGTTAATTTTTCTTGTATCTCTGAAATAATTGTCGCTCTCTGTTAATACAAATGCGTATTCTATTTTTATAATTACCGAAAAATAATGTTCTTTAACGAAATATTTTGTCATTTGTACGCACGAAGGATCGTACCTAAAAATTGACAAGAATTTCTATATTTACAAAAGTTTTAAATAGAATAATAAACTGGACGCTCTTTGAGAAAGAATAAAAGTATTTACTTCTGACGCATAAGAATACGATACTCATGGCATGGACTTAACTAACTACTATCAATTGTTAGATAAAAGAGTTTTTTAGACAAATATATTCTATAGTTGATCATTAATCCATTGTTAAATGTGTCTGACGTTATTATATTATATATAGTAAATGTTATGTTATTAATAAATATAATTCATGTATTGTACAACATAGTTTGGCGAAAAAGATCATGCGCTGCGTATGTCATTCGTGAATTTTACTCTGATACCTCAGGAGCATAAAGAAATCTTCATTGAAAGAGAACATTTAGTTCTAAAGTATTATTAATCCCTTTAAAGTGTAACAAAAATTAACTCAATGTGCCATTTTTGTGTCGAAAAGAGTTCTCAGATCTAATTAATAATTTTATTATTAAGGTTTTTCGGGTCACTGAATCCAAATTTGATAACCAACATTATGATTTAATATTAAAAAAAAAAATTATATTTGATGAAATAAAAATATCCCATCCTAAGTAGGACACCAGAAGTTACCGTGCTCAAGAGCCAGTGCCTCCCTCACTTTCACTCCGAACTCTAGTGACATCGGCCGGCGATCAAATATTTTGACAATTTCGACACGTGCTACAAAAGTGGAGAATAATCCAAAATTATAGGCCTAGGTTATCGAAAATAATCAAATTTACCAAACGACTTATTCGTCTGTATAATAAATAATAAGATTATTAATAAGTTTTATCTAAGTAATTAATGCATTATTTCTATATAAAAAGCTTCTAATTGTCCTAACCTACAACGATGACCTATCGATGCTCTTCGTTCTCCCGTTTCAGATAATAAAATTTCGTTTCATTGTGCTATAGTATATAAGGAGTTCAACTACGAAGTTTCTATCTAATTTCATGGGTCATGAAGAAAGACCAAATCTGAAAATGGACTACAAAAGAGAAGCAAAGACAAGTATGCACAGAATGTACGAATTGCAGCCCTTTGTGACTGCCATTACTCTATAATGGAACCTCCAAAAGTAAAATTCCATTGGAATTGGGGCAGAATAATTCAGGCCATTTTGAGTTCTTAAATATTATTGCAGTACCCAGGATTGACAAGGATATTGCAACTTGCACACCGGTAGTCGCAAAGTGTTGCAACTTAGTATGGACGTTCTGGAAACGAGATGAACGGATACCTGTCTTTGTTTTTCTTTTTAAGTCCATTTTGACATTTGGTTTCAATAATGCAATAATTACTCACATGAAATTTATGAATAATCTTACTACTTACCATACAAAAGAATGAGTGGTTTCGTAGATATAATTATTTTCGGTAACATAGCCCTAGATTTTTGAGTTATTGTCTGCTTTTTGTGATACGTCGAAACTGTTAAAATATTGGATTGCTGACCGACATCACTAGATAATAGCGCGAAAACGAGGGGGAAACCCGCTCTGGAACGCGACAGCTTCAGGAGTTCCACTTGGGGTGGAACATACGTTATAGTATAATATATAATACCACTCTCTGCCGAACCCAGAGTCACGAAACGAGGACGTGGCCTACGTGCGCCTACGTCTTTCCATTTGTCTTCGTTCGGCTTCGTACGCTTTCGTGCATTTTCGTATGTCTTTAAAATTTATTTTCCACATCCGCCATTTTGAATTTTTTAAATTTTTATATCAAGTTTGCATTTAGCTACCAAAAAACCTTAGGAATCGCAACGGTGTAACCCCTTGATTTTTTTATATGTGCATACACCATACATACGTGTCGTGCATATAAATAACACGACTTTTTCCAGCGCGTTTACGCGTCACTGACAATGAAGCGGTGAATAACGGTAACATTGAATTTTCAATGAAACATCGGACGAACAAGACGCTTTGTCCAGAAATTTGAGTAAAGTCGCACCAAATGGATGATCTTTAAATTTCTTCAATGTTAAAATGATTGTCTGACTCATAGTGCGTTTTATACGCGCGCTCACGGGCGGATATTAAAAATTGTGTCTTTAATGTTGTAGGCTTGCTTGCACATTAAACTATATAAATGAAGTAACCGCAAATGTCGATTAAATCTAACCTAATATAACAACTATAAACTCTGATATGATAAATGTATCTTAACAAAATATCTTTAGTGTAAGAATACAAAAATAAATAATAATAAAGTGTCATATTGTCGTCTACATTATTTCCTATTGCTGCTTGACTGGCCAACAGCATCATTTGTTTCCTACAACTTCCTTCGCAAGGACTTTTATGGTCGAGATCATAAAATTCAACTATAATTATCATTTATACCTTCATAAACTCACGTCAGAGTAAACCCGATCAAAAATTAATTCACTCCTCGTACAACATCTCAATTCGGAAGATTCCGTTTCATATTACAAATACTAGTTCGACCATATTTCAGGTTTGTAAAATCATCGAAATTGCCTTAAACTTATTTTACAGACAGGAGATTTACAAGAAAAAGGGAGAAAGTCAATATAATGTTATTCCAGAGACTATTAAGCATTAGTCGGCTTCAAATTATTATAACATAGTCTGAAATAATAAATATGTATATACAATAAATTGTATTCTTGTTGTTAAAAGTGTAAAACAATTTAATAAGTAATTAAATTTTTACTGTAAATCACTGTTAAAAATTGTGAATTAATAGAAAGACAAATTTCTCGTTTCCCTTTTACAGAGCAATTAATCGTTTGGTTTCACATACTAGCAATACTGTTTGTCCGACAAGTTTTCTCCATCAGATATTCCTAGTTGAATTTCCGTTTTTTTTTTTTTTTCGAGATATGTTTTTGTTAGTTTTAGAAAATATATTTCACACTGTGCCAAAGTGTTGTCCTATGAAATAAATACAGATGGATATTATATAGATGACAAGGCGTACAATTTATTTTAACTATTATATGCATCATATGATATCTACTAGAAAAAAATGCTATCTTGCTTGGCCCAGGTAATGGAAAACGATCAGGTAACTGAAAAAGAGCTATTACGCATTGCATTATTATGCATATAACACATGTATACAAGATATTGCAAAATTACTTTTACACTGCTGAGTGGGCGATAACTGGTTAGGTTAGGTTAGGTTAGGTTAGGTACCCAACCCAACAATTGCTAATCGCACGATCCAGTTCCACACTCTGACTCCTCTAAAAACGGATCCAGATTCCCAGATCCATCGTTCCTACCGTTCGCCCACTCGCCACATCCCCTGCTCACGTCCACTCTCTTCGGTACCCAAGAATATCGACCTCCCGCCCGCAGTTGGCCGTCCGCTTCGCCACACCATCGAGGAGGTGAACCACTCGAGACCCCGCTGTACTTTTCCGTGATACTCAACAAGTACTCATCCCCGATAATTCCATCCGCTTCGATCGCTGGTATCTCTCGCGGTAAGAACACTGGTCCAAATTCTCTCTGTCGCACATACGCTGGGTCAATTCTTAAGTTTCCTTCAGCCTCGCCTTTACGCTGCGCAGCACAACAACTGACTCTCTCATCACTAGACCCACGTGTCGATTTTTGTCTATTACTATCCGTCGTACCGGTATTTTTGTGAATTTGTAAATCACCTATTCGTACCTAATTACAAGACATAGCAAGGAAGCACGACAAACAATGCTGCAACACTTTGTTTATACGGTTTATTAATTGGTCGAATAGGTAAGGAAACGGAAGAAATAGGAATAACGTTCCAAGACACATTCTGAGTGATGTGCTTTATTGCGTGAGATTATTATTGTCTCCTAATATGTAGAACGCGAACGAAATTCAGTTGTTGAATCTGACTGTTTCTTTGCTCAGGTATTATTTCTTCGTTTTATATAGACTACGTATTCTGAATACGAATGAACTGTAATGTGCTTCTGATTGTTTGCGATTCAATTCATAGGTTTACCCCAGTATGTTCCAATAATGTTTTAATCAATTGTTCATTCGTATGAATTGTATTGATGACGTACTGTGGATATTGCAATGATCTACGTTAGGTCCATTAGTCCAGATGATTTTGTGATAGGGTTTGATGAATGATAGTCGGTAATGATGTTTCGCACTACTCGGAAAGCAGAACCAGTAGGTGTACTTTTACTGACAAGGAAACCGTTTCCGGTGTCCCCCTTTGATTTTGTTCGTCTTTGGATGTTATTCTTTATCGAAATCTATGTGACGCGTATTTTCTTATCGACGGAAAAATGGTTTTAAGCGGAGAAATCAACCCACAAAGTTGGGCACCTGCAGCGGTAGTTTTTTAGTTTCGCATATTTCCAGTTGAGATATCTAAATGACACCAATTGGAGAATAATGCTCATGGCAAATAATGAAAAATATATTTTATTCGATTCTGATGGGGTGAAATCATAAAAATTTATAGCAGTTGAAAGTTTCAAAATTTTTATAACAAAAAACTATCCATCTTCTTTTAATGAAATTAATTGCATTTGAAAGAACTCAAAAAAGTAGGAAGTAGTAGTCTTTGCGCTTTTTGAAAAAACCTCGTTTTCCACCTCGGTGTGGACTACCCTTGTATATGTTGTGACGTGGCGTTACGAAGCTGGAATGGCGACGCCTAGGAATGAACGAAAAATAAATAAATAAGACTTATCGGGTCAGACAGTGAGTTGGTGGCTCAGTGGTAAGTACACTGGTTTGGCAGTCCGAAGGTATCGTGTTCGATTCCCGACCAGAACTCCTAATTTTTCGGAAATTCCTAGCCCGCCAGCGCCCCCTGGCGACCCGAAGATATAAATTAATTATAACGAGAAGAGCCGGCCACCCGTTATAATGTGCAACCAAATTTCCGTGCAATGAAATTTAGAAATTTGCCTTTCCAATTATTACAAAATTCCTTTTATGCGTTACTTAAGGAGCTTAGTCGCTTCAATAACATTCGGTTCCATTCTTTACAAAAACAACCCCTTTGTATTCTAACTTCCCGTAATCGTAAAGTCTTGTATTCCAAGGGATTTCAAGATAAATCTAAATAAGATTTACCTTACATAGATTTCGATAAAGAATGACATATCCATAAGCTTACAAAATCGAATGCAGACACCGGAAAGGGTTTTCTTGTTAGTTCAGTATTTCGGAACTAAGTATCTGAACACTTGAATTAAAAATTAATTGTAAATTAACGAGAGTGAATTAATTGGGTAACGACTAAAATTGAACCAACTATTAAGAACTCGATTAAGCACTGGAATTAAGAAGAGAAACAGCGAGCAGGTCTCTGCCACCCTATTGGATACTTCTATTTTTTAACCCTGCCATTATCTATTTTGTTAATTACTCTTCAAAAAGGGAAGAACAATTATCTGTCTGTTGTCTCATACCTAGATTGTCCGATTCTCTACCTGAAATCTTGGGAGTATTTTTTCCTCGAGAAACTTCAGACTTATCTTCTTATTAACCTTTGTGTGCGCACCTAGGTGCCCACCACGATATATTTTTGCATGCAAGTGAATTGTCATTATTTAACTCAATTCTAAGCAAATTGTGGATTTAGAAATTTTTAAGAATTTTTTCGATCAAAAATAATCGAATTTAAAGTATACATACGTTGCAGACGTACCCGGGCACTCACCATACAAAAATTCAATTTTAACTAAATTATTAATTTTTTATTAATTTATTTGATTCGTGCACGTGAAATGTGTTTCTAGTAATACAATACATGAAAATTAATATAAAAAACATTTATTCATTACATTCTTGACATTTAGCAAAAGTTACTGCATATTCAGCGCAGACAGGCTTATAACATTGGAAGCAGGTCTTTCGTGTTTTTCTTCTCCTCTTAATTGTTCGTTCATAACAAATATAGCAGGAACCAGTGACTTTCTTCCTTCCTCATGCATCTCGTTCAACCGCAGGACCCAGAGCAACCTCATAAGATTTATTGGCCGCCCGATCAAAGTTTCTATAGCGAACCTGGTGCTATAATTTCTCATTACTTGAACATTTTCAGATCGATCCTCAACCATTGGTTTCTCAAGTTCTTCGCTCAATTGGCGCATCAATATCCATCGCTGGTTAGTTTTTCCGGCAGAATCTTATTATTTTCATAACAAATTAAATATGAAGCAACTGATTTAACGTCTAACATGTAGAAAAACATAACTTGCGGCCATCACAAAGTGCGCCGTTTTGTAGTGTATCTGCTAATCATCTGGTCCATGGGGTCGACACCAGCTTTATATTTAATATATTATGTAATAATGTGGAGCCTCCTCTTATTGTTAGCATCATCGTTCACAACCATGTCGGAATGCATCGTTGACATCATAATTACTGCTTTATTCTTCTTCGGCACGTATGAGCACAATTACGTTACTTTTGCATAGAGTCCAAACACAGTGCAGTATACTTCTCTCGATTTACACGGTATCCATCGCAGTTGGAATATAAAATTTATTCTTATTCAAAGTACCAACTAAAGTTAAATTCTATGGAAGCAAGTGTTTGGCAAAAGGTGACGTTGTAAAATAATTATCCATGCAAATATTTCTACTACTGCCTTGATGCAGCGCTGCAAGTTCTTTGACTACTTTTTCTCCTTGGTTTTTCTCTCGAACTGTTTTGCCAGTCTAAATAATGTATGAGTATTACATAGACTCGTTTCGTAAAAAACTTTTCCATTGCCAATGTTTTTTTTTTTTTTTTCCAGAGGTAATAAATTGTTTTCCATTAATTTTCATTGATTTACCATATATTTTCAATTATTCGAGCAAATTGATTATCCAAACATCCATGCCTTCCAATTACTTCAGATAATCGACGTTCTACTGTTAACAGATAACATGATTCTTAAAGTTGGATTAACATAAAATGATTATAAAATCTTCCAATTATATTTCGAAAGTAAAAGACTCCATGAAATATAGATGGCAATACTAAATATTATACGAACTAATTACAATTATAAGCAGATTACCTATATATCAGCAAGCATATATAAAGTAAAGATTGATTACATACATGGTCGATTAATTTATATGAAAATATATTTATAGTGGTGTTAATGCAAGCTATGTATAATATTTTGCAATTACGTGTCTATGAGCTGAGACGTAACAGTATGCATTGGATAACTTCATTAGCGGCAATTTAAAAGGACAGATCTGTGCATTTCAATAATTACGTTAACATTATTATACAAAAATATATGAAATTTCCTATAGTTTGTTATTATCTGCGATATATTTTTCATGAACACGTTTTAGGAAATACGTACATTTTACATGATACTGTAACCTCTAATATTTCTCACACCAAACTATCTTGTTCCACCCTCCAAACAATTTGCTTCCGCAAGATTAAAAAAATGACTACGTCTTAATCTTGCCCGACACCCTTAGGAAAGAATTTGACCTATAGAGGATTGGTCGGGGATGGGCTGATTAAAGTCTCGTTTCCCGAGGGAACAACTCGCCAGGCGCTGTTGCTTTACGTTAGATCCTTCAAAGTTTCAAGGGTCTTTGGTTGGAAGGTGAGAACTAAATGGAAAATCTTATAGGATCTATAAAGACTGAGAAGAACAATAAAAGCCAGAGTGTTACATTGCGAAAGCGCGAATACAAATCATTCCAAGAGGAGACCAAGTTTTCTTTCTCGCCTTCATTTCGTGTGATACATCTACTTGAAGGAAAAGAATGAGGATTTATGTAATGTATATGTGTGCATTTACCATCAAAATCCTTTAATCCTTACGCAAGTAAACATTTGCCATACAAATTGAAAAATGCTGGACAAAATTAAAAAATAGCGTTCAGAAATGATTGACAAGAATGACAGAAACCACTGAGAAAAATGAGATATTAGTTTCAGACACAAAAAATACGAATCAGGAGAATGAATGTAGCAGCAAAGATGTTATGCTACGATTATTAATAATGGTCTTGGGATGAATGGGCAAGTAAGGATCTTAATGAGCGTTGAATGGTTTATTTCAAAAGGGACTCCAAAAGCTATAATCTATGTACACGTCTGCCATGTTCGGTGGTCTAATTCGCTCTGCTTCCTTGATCGTACCAAGTCTTACACTTCATCCCTCACATCTGTTTTTCATCCATCCATGCATTCCAGAATTCTCCTTCGACTTACCCTTGTCTATATCCTAATCCTTGAATTTACGGCCTCAAGTACTCTTTCTTCGACACTCATTCTACGGCATGCAACTTTCACTCAAGCGCTTCCACGAACGCAGACTTTTGTCTCGATTCTACATGAACCCTTAAATTGATATGGCGGCGTAAAGACACTTGAAGAGTATGGTGCTAATTCACTTGCCGATGAATATTCATATTCATGCATAATGTATAAAATAATAAATTTCTAAGTCGTTATCAAAGAATATGATATTCCGTGATATAGAAAGAGCCTCTATTTGTGTCAATGTAATCAATTTGAATTACATGAATCGAAGCTCCTTTTCAGTATATAAGAAAAGTAAAGTTCAAAAGATTCGATAATAAAACACATAGATTTACAGCACCTATCTATATGAAAGATTTATATTGAATTACAATACATTACGATGCAGTAGTGTAGTCTTTCGCCGACGTTATATATTTTCGATATTTCGAAAATATGTATTGTGATGTCCCACTCTTACCTCCATTATCCTCTATCCTTTTTTTCCAACTCTCCATTCTCTATGCTGGATACGTCCAGAACCCCACATACTATCGATCTCTCATAGCGACGCTGATAAAGGAAAGGGAAATAAGACCTTTAAATTCCTAATGTTATATAATTCCCTTGAAATTTGTCATAGCGACAATCACGAGGATAGAATATTGGAGATTATTACATTGAATATTCCAAGAATCCAAAACCAATCATAGCCACTGGAATCGAAACAATCAAGTTCCCAAGCGTATCAACTGGCACGCGTCAAACACAATAGAAACACCAGCAAGCCGGTAGTTAGAATAACCGGTAATCCTATGAACTCTATGCCGTCCGGTAGCTCCGCATTGGCGTTTGCCTGATATTTTTCGCATGGCACCAATGTGGAGCCACCGGACGGCATAGTGTTAATTGAAATAAAAATATTAAATGAAATATCAAATGAAGTCTGACGTTAACACATCGAGATCACAAAAATTATCGCATTCATTCCGAGGATATAAGCAGCGGCGTCCTCAGCAGGAATTCATTCGATCCAAATCCGTCATACGACAAGTATAAACTGAAAGACGACAAGGAGCAATAAAATCTCGAAAATTAAAATTTTTTAAATTTAATTAGGAAATCTATCCTGCTTTCCAGAACAAACCAGTGAACAGTATTGTACTGCAAACTGTGGAAGCTCGTCCTTAGCAATTCCTGATCTCAGGGAACATAGTGTCTCATCTAATTGTAAGTATCAGGAACTCTGCGCTATCCTTTCTTGATTCTCTGCAGCAAAGTTATTGTGATGACCCTGTCAGAAATCGACCTAATCACCAAATCAAGTACCTTAAGCGTTCAGCTCCAAACGCAATTGTGATATCTCTTAGTATTGAAAATGCGGATCAACAACAAATACTGTACAAATTTATAAGAGTGTGTGTGAGAGAGAGATGCATAGAAATTAAGTGACTTTAGTCTATAACGTATAGGACAATATGTCAAGATTATTTTAATTTTAAAAATCAAGTGTCAGTTCCTATAAAGACTCCTGCCCAGTGCACAAACCTCCTGAAATGTTTCGCGATTCCAACTCCTCAAAAACCACGAAACGTCTCAATATACAATAATCAACTTCAGTTTGTGAAGAACACGCTTTCTTCTTGTTCATTATTAAAAGTTTAAAAAACAGACACATCTTGAAGTTCGATTGAAATACGTAATGAACATAAATTACTGAACAATTTAGTAGTTTATAAAAAGGGCGTTTAACGGAAGGGCGTATTTACTATGCTTATACACATAAAATGTCAATAAATTGTATCGAGTATCTGAGAGTTTACGCCAGATACACTTTTGACGTAAAGCATGTTTACAATTATAGAGTCCGATATCGTGGAATATATAAAACATATGAAAAACTTATGCATGCGAATATATGTTTACGTATACTTCTAAATGTATATTTGGTTTTTCAAAAAAAAAAATGTTTTTTATATATCCGCCAGACATATAAGGGATGTACGAAATATTGAGCATATATGAAGATTATATTCTGTATTAAAATACGTGTGCCAAATTGGTAAATGCCAATTGTTGGCAACCGTGCTAGACGCAATAGTTCGTTTAACGTTTAGTTTATTGTTTTGAGTTTCGCTCCACGCTTTTCATTATTATAGATTTATGAATGTTCCAAAGTTATATATTGTGACGTGGTGGATTTAACCCGTCTTATCCTCTGCGGGAAAGCAGCGCGCTGAAGCAAAAAGGGCGCAAATCCTATAAAGTCCAGGCAGGATCCACCGACCGCAAGGGCCTCTTTAAATTTTTTGAAAATAGGTTTTTCATTTTTTCGCCTTTTTTTGTGTTTTCCGCCGGTCTTTCCAGACGTAGTGTTCGCTCGCCGAAATCTTGGTGGTGCGAGTAAGGAGAAGAGCCCGCTGGAGTCCCGGAGGAGGGAGCCGAGACTCGAGAGCGACCGACAACTCACGCTCGAGCTACAGAGCCACTCAATTGGCCTAGGAGGCGCGCGCAACGCGGGACGATCTGTTCAAAAGTTTCTGTTATTATCGAGTTACCTTATCACGGAATAGCCGCCAACTTCTGTCTTTGGTTGATTCATTTTCTGTTTGTTCCTTTCCGTCCGAAATTGTACAGGGCCGTTACGCGTCAGGCTACCGGACGCCTTTCCAGTGTACTAATAAATCGGACAATTAATTAAAGCCGCGTGTATTTGACTTTTGTGTGTTCGTGATCGTTTGACCCAGTCCTCCCCTTTTCGGGACTCCCGACGCCTCCGCGAGCTGAACTAGTCTGTCGAGTAGATTCCGCTTTGATTCCGTGTCAAGTCATACGTGGTTCCGTTCTGGAACCTGGCGCCCAACATCTGGTATGAAGCCCGGGGGACGTCAGTACGCGTGGAACGCAGGTTAGTTTGTGGCGCGACCCCCTTTTCCGTCAGCGGGAATTGCGTCACAATATATATTGTAAAGCAACAAAGCGTATTTTTATTTACTTTATCTCCAAGCGCACAAACGATATTTTTCTTTTGATTTATGTAATTCCCAATAATGGATTAGCCTGTGCTCTTAGAGTCAAAGGCATTCTAAGGGAATCCAAACAGAACAAAGTAGTCCCTTTGAACTCTACGGCAGGACATTTAAAACTCCACGTGAAAGACTATTTTAAAAATAGTACGAATAAGATGTTCACAGATGGAACTCGGGAGGTAGAATAAGATTCAAATTAAAAGCATCGTGTACTTGCTACGGGTATATGAACCCGAGTAAGCGGCGACAAGACATCGCATGCGACTGCTGTACTTGTAACAGTAAGATTAGAGAACAGATAGACAAATTGAAGCGATCCATTAGTCGAAATAAGGATAAAGAATACCAATCCTTCTTAGATAGCCTGGAATCGTTCGCTGGAGTCATAGCGCCTCCTAGCGATACCAACCGGCTGAAACGGGAACTAGAGGATTAAAAAGGGTCACGGGAATCATAGAGAATACCTGGTCACCTCACCTCTCATTGTCAGGTCTCCCCACTTCATCAGACACCAACTTTGTCGGCGAATGAATTGCACATCTGCCGTACAAAGTCTGCTATCTTACTTCGAATCGAACCATACTGAAGAAGGAAATCACCGGCGGAGAGCACAGCGTTACCCCGTACTGATTTTGCCTACAAGAGGGAAGAAGCGATTGGCAACCAAAATGCATTGTGAACCATATCACCTTTCAAGCTCCATCTTCCACACTTAGCACCTAAAGGTCATTGGCGGATAGCATTGCGCTACCATATGGTCTGTAGGAGTTCCCATCTGAAATCTTATAAAACCATTGTTGGCAAACTGCATCGTGTAGACAGCTATACAATTAAACCAAAAATTCCAGAATCCGAGTCAAATCTGAAGGGATCAATAAAAATAGTAGATACTCGAAAGAAAAGAAAATCATTATCTTTTCTCGAACCACGTAGTATTAGCAAAACACGTGTAAGATTACTATTAAACAAAATAAAACTAAAGTTATAATTTTATTTTAAAAAAACCTTGATTGAATAACCCGCCAGCTGATCCAATTCGTCCACCCAGAGCACGAACTCTTTCTACTCCTATTCCGATACGCGTCAAATTATAAGATTTTGTCACAACTCAATATCGCTTAAAGTTACAATATGTATGATATATTATAATATATTCAAGCCAAGCATAATGTCTACTAGATATACGCTACTGTGCTCTGACGTTGCTCGCGGGTTATGCAGATACTTTCTGAAATTTCAGACGAACGAGAAATTGCAGAAAACTCAGGGATCAGAGGCGCCTACGTTTATTCGGAACTTGGTCAGAATTAACAGTAGGGGATCGACACGAGGTTGTAGTCGGATTCACAACGCATGAAATATTTTTAACGATAAAATTAGTCTAATTCTAATCGACAATTTAATTGGGACGCTGGAGTTCTTGGCCGATACACTGCGGGAACTTCCCAAAAAGGGGCGATAATACGCCCCGAAACAAAAACAGGACAGTTAACCCATACTGTATTTGAGACGTAAATAATAACTGATATACATATATAGAGAATACAGAATCTATTTCATCGGGATTGGTAAAACAATCTAAGTTCCCTAGCGGAGTTGTAACAGCAAATATGATTGGGCCAGGGGGTGGTAGTACGACGTTCTCTCGGGCATGTTCCCGATTTTTGAAATTTGTACCGTCACTCACGGCGTGGCCTGTCTCACGGGTAGACGTGTTCTCGTGTTGTAGAATTTTGTATTCTCGTATCGTTTGTCTAGCCTTGACTATTATTGTATAATCTAGTTTACCACATGGCATTCGCAGAGACGTATAATCCAGGATAGTTTGTTCCTGTGGATATTAGGAGCTACTAGACAACGCTGAGTGACGCTCAGGGGCATTTTGGCTATTCTCTTCGAATCACGAGATCAACCGAGCTATCTGTTCGACGTACTCTTACGCGTCGCCCTACGCTTTCCCGATCGCTACGGATCTGACGATTGCTAATACGGCGGCAAACGGAAGTTCGGTCTTCTCCCTTCCATCTTTCTTTTACTTCAGGCTTTTGCATCTAATCCTTCAGTCCACGCCTCGCGGAATCGTCACTCTAGCATACGAATGCGTGAGTCATTATCGTCAATTATCGTATCGTTTATCGTTTAGTTTTCTATCGTATTATTTGTAATTTGCATTATTCCAGCGGGAACATTATTTTAGAATATCGTTTCGGGTATTGTCAAGTTGCGTTGTGTTACATCTCGAGCTATCTTTCACTTCATTAATTTATTTTCATACTACTGAATGTTATTGTTATCATTTTTCTATCCGAAATAAATCGGATCCGTCTGTGGATTTTGTTTCCAATAGCTTGTTGTACGATAAGATAATTTCAATAGTTTTTGGTGATCCTCCCTGTTAATTATTTCAGGTTTTATTTTCCGTCTCAAACACAGGACTCCACCGCATACGATCTGGCCATAGTAAAATTTGGAGACAGTTAAGCGGTACAGTTTCTCTGTACCTGGCGCCCAAAATTCGGTATATCATTCTCTTTTTCTTTCTCTTTTCTTTTCTTCTTCTTTTCCAGAATGCCATTCATTTACTAACTCGGAGAAATCCGTCGTTACAATATAAACTAAAATAGTAAAGCCATACAAGAAAAAAAGAAAACAATAAAAATACAAGTAAACAAATTTCGTGTTTCAATTGTTCTATGCGAACGCAGGGTAGTAATAACATATTCTAATCACAGACAAATCTATGAAGAAAACAAGGTGGCGAAAATGATAAAAAGCGAAACGCAAACGGATGCGGTGCGTGATCGAACGAGAGTCAAGTTCTTGGCTTATTGTGTTCGGCAGCGGGGATGGATCTCGATATATGACTCGGAAGAAGAAGCGGTAACAGATTGGATCGATTCCACTGGTCTAGAAATCGAGTTAGTTCTGCTAATCGGACTTGAAGCCATCTCTCGAGAAAAATCGTCAGTTAAGCGATACATTTTCATAGATCACTAGTAATGAATGAGAAATCCCGTGACTCGTTTATGATTAAAATGTATCCTTATCTCTCGTCCGAAACTTAAGCGACATATCAAAATTCAGCTCAACGAGTAGAGTGTTACATGTCTCAGTTTGAGTATCTTGAAAATCGCGGGTTCTAATCCCACTCGCGGCAGCACAGATAGTGAAGGCATATCTATTTTTGATGTTGATTTTATTATACAATTTTCCCATTATGTCAATTATATATTTCATGTATTTTAATGCATATCAAAACAGGCTACATAGTTCTTTGTGTCAATTTAGTATATTCTATGTTTTCTTCCTATATATTTTTTATACATACGTATGCGATATACAGAGTGGCACAAAGTTCTATATCTCATATATATATTTCAGACTATAATTAATATATCACATATATCTACTATACAGTAGCTCACAAAAGTATTCGAACGATTGTATACGTATAAGTTAGATGAATATGAGAGGCACGATGCAGGGTAAATTATTGGAATAAATATTGTGTGGCAGTTACCTCAAGATACATTAAACAGAATTTTGAAAAAATTATAGTTTCAAAATATGATATTTTTAAGAATCTAGTACGTTACAAGCATTTGGAATGGATATTCAGAAAATTCGGTGATGATAATCGTAATAGAAAAAAGATTCCAAGACTTTTGATTCAAAAATAAATGAGTGAAAATATATGATAACTGCGATATTCCAGCCAAAAATCATTACATTGTACCATACAAAAATGAAGAAATTGAATTTCGAAGTTATACAGCTTTATAGGTTGCGTATATCTGTATAGTAAAAATTGGCACTTTTAGATTTTTTTATTTCTCGAAAACTATACGGTAAATCATATTCAAATTTTGCATAGGCGAAAATTCTGTCATCCTCTAATATATGTACGCAACAAATGCAAAATTTTATCTTGGATTGTGTGTTATCACCGACCCTTTTTAAATTATCAAACTCTACGAAAACGACGTATTTATAATTATGTATTTGTATGATAAGCCTTGAAAAAATTTCCAAAGAATATCTACGGCTCGTGAAGAGTTTTAGAGTGATTTGGGTACGAGTCAAGATCAAGGAAACGTGCTAATTGCATTCGCACTCCTTTCGAGCGTTAACCAAGTTAAACTTCCTTTGAAGTTGCCCACTAGCTAAGGGCGGAAAGGGGAAGGAAGCTTCCACTAGTATTTACACGGAAAGACCGCAAGTGGCGCTCCGAATCCTTGTAGCCCGTGTCGATTACTACATAAGGATATATATACACATGATATATCATTTATATACAGTTCATATATAATTTGTATATTAATTATATATACATGATATACATTACATATATAGACTATATTTGCCCAATTCTATATATGATTTTGTATATAAATTGTATATAATTCATATCTTTTTTTTCTACTTGGGACTACACACAGTGCACATAAACTTTAGGATGCTAAACAGGGACTTTTACGTTCCGTATTCCTGTCCCTCGTAAACCTACATTCTTCCCAACCATTTGTTATCCTCCCATTCGAAATTTTAAACATTGATAATCTTCAAATTCCCAAAAAACCTATACCCTTGTTGATTTTTCGTCTTAGACTCCCTTTACTCCCAAACCAAGTTTTCCCGCTTTTCAACCCCCACATTCTACCACTTTTCTTGGTATGAAAGGATCGATGCTCTTTAATTAGTTAGTAGTCTGCACATTGTACATGTCACTTTAACATCGATTTCATCCACCAAGAAATCCACCAATACTTTTTGGAATACATACAAAATATAAAATTGTTGGGAGACGATTCTTTGAATCATAATAGACTCGATACTAGTTAGCTATAAATGATTTTATTTTAATTTGAGCTACGTGACCGCCATGGAAAACGAATAGTTAGATTGATAGCTTGAGTCGATCTATTGGACGGCATGCGTCAGGACGTACTAAGGTATCGCACTAGATGGCTTAACGAAATGGCCACGTGCGAAATTACAGCGAAATATCAACTTCTTTCCCGCTGGGGATATTGACTGAGGACAACACTCCCCGCTATTGGCTTAGTCGATAGCTGAACGATTATATTTGAACCACTGGATTAGTGCTTGGATATTGAACAATTCCAATCAATTATATCTTGTATCGGAAAAGGCACACAGGCCGAGAAGTTTATCTAAGTGGACGTTACTTTAAATCGGTGCACCCATTGTGGAAAATTGTTGGTTCCCAGAGTAAAAAGAGTCAACGATCGATGATACATCGAGTCGAAGAGTAATTTTATATTTCTAACTATATTATATCTTTGGAATGAAAACAGATGGAAGAATATGTGCGATTGTAACGTATGAATGATATTCTAATAATGTGCATTGAATAATATGAAGATTTGGCATATAAATTAGCCGATCGAAAAGTAGATTTGTCGGAAGTTATAAAATCTAAGAATTAAATTTTCATAAACAATAGAAATATACTCGTAGCCTAATTGTTAGGTTATGTTTGGCAAGACTTTAAGGTAGTTTTTGCATTTGCATGAAATCTAGTAGATAGGTAGACAAAAATTATATCAAATGAAAGATTAAGGTTCGTAGACCGTGTTTGAAAAGTTTAGAATCTTTTGACCATTTGACTCCAAATATATATGCTCGTAAACCTTGGCAATTTTACATGGTAATAATAGGACTGAAACAAAAAACGGGGTTTACATTGTACATTCGTGGAAAACTTTCGTACTTCTAGAGTAGATAAAACAATAAAAAACCTATTAATCGAGGCAATGAACATTTCTAAACATACTGACGCAACACCAGACTGATTGACTGTACGATATATGTATAAAGCGAAACTTTCAAAATTTCAACAAATTTCCGACAAGACTCAAGTGTCGTGGCGGTGGTCGCCACAGTCGAGCGGGAGCTTAGCAACGTCGCACGCGTCAGTTGACGTACAAGGTGCGTGTCCCAGTCGGTGACCAAATAATTTCCCAACTTTGAATAGAGAGTCAATGAGTGATACTTGGATCCTTTTCGGAACTCGTATAAATATGTTTATTACTACGAGATGGTAGGATAGTAAATCAGAGCATTTTAATATATTTTATTAAATCATCATCATAGTATTCATGATGCGTCATATTTATTTTCTAATCACAGATATCACGAATGTAGAAATTTAAATTATGTTTATATATATTATATTTATTCTCTAAATATATAAAATATAACTGCAGGAAAAATCGATGAGACAAAATCATGGAGATATTCATGTGATACTCTGCATGTTTTCTATAGACTTTTTTACCCCGGTGATAACTTTTCGGAGAACATTTTTGTTCTTAGTTATCCTTGGACGTCCTCCAATATCTTCACCCAGTAGAAACTCTATACATTTATTATTACTTTTTGTATAGGCACGTTGCAAAATATTAAGGGTGATCTCTGCTTCTGCCATCTTACCGATCATGAAAATTGAGATGGATCCCTGCATACGTTCTATTGTGACCTTATTTGTATTTTTCAAAACGGTTCTTTGGATCATTTGTGTCATGGCAGACACACTTTTCGAGTGATCGATAAATTCTGCACGTGTGACTTCTGTGATATTCTTGCCAAGCAGATCAATTGCAAGATCAACTTGCGTGAATTTGAGCTTCGCTACAGTTCGCGAATGCAGTTTCGATTTCAGGACAAGAAGAGTATCCGTAAAGCCGTAGACGACTGATGCGAACTCCTCCCATAGCTTGTAAGCATGCATATCTCGGATCAACAGAATCATTTGTGAATCCATTGTGAGCAACCAACGTGATCTCCTTGCCTATTTTATTTAGGAATTGTAGAAATTTCTGCAGGGCAGCACGACAGGAAGTAGTTTTGATCTTCTGTCCATGAAGAAACATTTCACCTGCCCAGACTAACAAGCCAGTTACATCTGCAGCCTTTTTTAAAATGGATCGCAGAGGCACCGTATACGCGCTGAATTCTTGATCTTCATGTCTGGCTGCAATCCGGTAAATTTACGAATGTTTGATCGACAAGCCAGTCGTTTCGAGGTCAAAATAGACTAAAAGACTGTCTTTCGGTGCAGTTGTGTTTACAACAGGACTATCGATTAGTTCTGCTATTCCGTCAAGTCCACTCGAATAGTTGATACCTTCTCTTCTCTCGGTCTTATTTTTTTTATTCGACCGTTGTTTTTGCCTGAAAAGACGTCTTCTCTTGCTTTCGGGCTTGGTGGCTCGTTCTCGTCGTTTCATTCACTGACCATCTTTCTTCTTCCGAAATTTTCTTCCGAATGCCTCGTTTGGCTGACTGGAACCACATAGAGCGAGCTTGTCTGCGTTTTTCCAAAACATGTGAAAAATAGTTGTAAGCGTTTGCCTCATTGTCTGTCCGGTAAGTCCTTTGCCTCCTGCTAGCTCGCTGTGCAAGTAATTTTCCGGATCTCTTTGATATCCGCACCATTCGTCACAGCTTGCGTGTTCATCAAATGCATGAGTGCCTAATATCATGGAAGTAGGCGATAATGAAGATTTTCATTTTTTTATTGTTTTTGTGACGCCACAACGATGATGAATATACGTAATACAATAAATTGTTTTTTTTTTTAATACGGTTTATATAAATAGCATATACATAATTAATTACGTATATAGGAAAAATATACTAAAAAAACGTAAAATACGTATATACGATAAATATACTTAATGCAATAAAAAAATACGTCCAATACGAATAGCATATAATAGACAAGTATAAATAGATTTACGAATTATGATTGAGAGAACTGCTTGTCATAAAACTAATCTTTCACTATCAGAAGTAAAGTAAATTGTACTGTACTTGACGAGACCTTAAATCATATATATCCCCCTACGATGCATTTTTTCGCTACAAAAATTATGCTGTGGAAATTAATTATTTGACATACCTGCCAAACTATCAAAAGTATCACCATTTCCTCGTTTCGGCCAAGCAGCATCGTAGGAAGCTGCGATCATTACAGGATCCTCGGTTTGTACTACACTCGACCTGCAATCAGTAGTAACTTTAGTAATTGCACATAGTGTATCGTAACGATGAATGCGTCACATGAATGAATAAATCACATCATATTATTCACTCACGTGTCCAAAGAGCGAAAAAGTTTCTTTACTATTTGTATCGCCTCGACACAACTCTCCTTCGCAGTTGACTCAATCGCTACTCCGACAGAACGTTTGTATTGTTTCAACAACGTTGCATGAATTGTTGGGATGTTCATAGTGGAGAATACAGTGTTAAACTGTGTAACGCCAATGCCTCCATCGATGACTCCTACCAGTGTGTAAATTAGTAATAAGGAAATTGCGGAAGAGAGATTTCGACGTTTGCAATTACTTATGGCAGATTTGTAGTTGATGTCAAGTAAACGTTTGCTATTGACGCCAACGTCTTTTTCTCGATTTGAACTATCGACTCTCTTGACCACTTGGCTCTTATGACACCGTACATGAAAAATGCTTGCCAAGTCGTAAACGGTTTCACTTTCGATATGTCCAAACGAACGTGGAGCGTTACATGACTGACACCACGTATCCTCTGCCGATATTGACGATTCGCTGATCCTCGATTTTTGGCTCATCGTGTTCTTCGAGAGCTGATTTTCTTGGTTTGGCCCCCGCAACGACGTTATTCTTCCATTTAATTTTTTATTGCGTTTCGAAACGACCCATGCGTCGAGGCTGCCCACTCATGTTTACACGCACTAAAAGTTAGGTTATGGCGATAGAACAGACGCTTCGCCGGCCCTCAAAATCACGATGTTGCCAAGTTGTGCTTTGTAAAGACATATATGGCTACAACTCTAGTCAACTTTATGACTTTGCTTCAAAATTCTCAGTTCATCACGAGGGTTTAATGAGAAAAAATCTTAGCAAATAATTCATCTCCGTGTATGCTGAGGTTTACATGCAAAATGAGACATATTTGTTACTCATAGAAATAGTCCCGACGTGACTCTAAAGTACTGCTAAAACTACCTTAAAAGCGCAATCTACGGTTTTTACAGCACTTTCAACAATTGGTCGCAGCTTTTGAACAGCTTAATTTTTCTAATTTTTTTTTTTTTTCCTTTCAAAGAGGACAGTCTGTGGAATATAAATAGGAATAATTATGATTTGGTGAAATTAACAATTAGAACATTTTTCATTGCACCGGTTTTTCATTCTAAAAATGACGTAAATCGTATTACAATGTATTAGACCCATTTTAATTTATTTTAAGGTTTGCTTTATACACCTTATTAAATAGTTGACTCCAATGCACTTGTGCAAGACTCCTGAAAAAGAGGAAGATCTTTCTTTATTAATCTATTATTTTTATTTCTTTTTAATAACTCCTCTTGCTTCTTTTTCATCTTCTCTTCTCGTTCCAAGCGTTTCATCCCTCTTTCAGCTTCCATTTTTCCTTTCCTTTCTTCAGCAGCTTCGAGTCTCTTTCTCTTTTCTTCTTCTGCTTCGTTCTTGTTTTGGAGACTATTCAACTAGCGGTTTTTCTTTCTTTCTTCGATTTCGCTACTTTTCTCGCCTTTTTCTAAGGCCTTGGTCATATGGGACACTCGTGAAATGTTACAACAGTAGGAATTATTTCCATCCGACGTCGTTTCTTGTCAGGTAATCGTCAGAACAGAGCTCGCCGTAAAAGCTCTAGAAAATTCTGACGCGTACGAAGACTACTTATCGCCTACGTTATAATTTGAATCGTTGAATCTTCAAGAAAACTGTCGTTCAGAATGTTGCGCCGGATTACTATGGTAGTGCTGATAGCTTCGTCAATTTCAGTAGTCTCTCGCAATGCCCTTTTCTTCTTCTGACCTTGAAATATACATTGCTTATATGCGCGCTCACGAAGAATGGAATAATTATGTCTAAATTATGTGTACAGTAAATATAACCTTTTGAAAGATTTTTTTCCAGATGATTAGTTTGCGCGTTTCCAAGTTATCCCTCGACTGACTGTGGAAATGGTGATTGTTTCCTTTGTTCTGGCTCCAGAGATCCATCGATTCATCAAGTATAGTTTGTTAGTCTTTTTGTAACGTCCTTTGAAAAGCTGTCGCCCGATGCCCTGGGGAAGCGGCCGTGGAGGATCTCCAGTTATGTTACGTATCGGTTCGTTAAGGAACGTTCTCGTTTTTAATTTA
>JARQTG010000042.1:0-38558 GCA_030142615.1 Syrista parreyssii
GACGGAGTTGATGTGGAAGGGCTGAATTCTTGGTCATTTCGTTTCGCTAATCGTGCGGATCTTCGACCCAGAAATTCGAGCATGTCGCTGAGCCTTGGGAAGACTCCTCTCTTGAGAGTCTCGTCCCATTTTTCGAGCGTGCTTCGATGTAGCTTATTTTCCAGAATTTGCACAACGATTTCTTCAGTGACTTCGATACCAAGTGCGCGCAACGAAAGCATATGCTGCCGGGTTTTGTCCGCTAGTTTCGTGAGTCCTTCCGCTGATTCCTTTTCCTGGACCGGCAACCGTAGTAGCAGATTTAGATGCCTCAAGATGAGGATGCGTTCGTCCGCGTAGGCCTCTTCGAGAAGTTGCCAAGCCGCCGTATAGTTTGCATCCGTGATTGAGAAAATTTGAATTTTCCGTGCGGCAGCTCCTCTCAGTGCTGACTTCAAATATTGCAACTTCTCGATCTTACTCAGCTGCGTCTGATTATGTATCATGGAAGTAAACTCGTCTTTGAAGGAGAGCCAATCTTCATAACGTCCGTCGACTGTAGGAAAAGCTGCTTCTGGTAGCTTGATCCTACGACTAGATGTGTCAGCACGTGATGCTTCGGAAAGGTCTTCAGATGGTTCATTGCCTTTGTCGGAGTTGCGATTATTGTGGGCTGCTTGTGTGCTGTTTATGAGTCGCTGGGCGTCCGCGAGAGCATCGATGTAAGTGTCTTCTATTTCGAATCGTTCGTTAGTATGATCGGTTCCTTCGTCTAGCATTTCTATTTCTTCTTGTATATTGTCGAATGCCTCGTACGCACTCTTCAGTCGTTGCATGCGTAACTCCAGCTTCAAAAGGTCTGGAGATTCTTCTTCTGTGCATTTTGTAAGAAATACCTTGAAGTTTGTAAGTTGAGCTTTGAGGCTGCCGCGCTTGAACCTAAGCCTTTTCAAGGTGGTGGTCGATTCGGTTAATGGTGCCGTTGCCATTGTGGTTTTTCACCGACCTGGTAAGTGATGCCAATGATTTGGAGTTCGAATGCTGTGTCGGCTCCGGATTGGCCACTGCTGTCCGTTATGCACTACACTTTGTTACTTTATCTTCACCCTCGACAGATATCCGGCTCGAAGGACCATAAAATATGGTACGGAGCGCATCGCGAAACTTATTTGTTTCTACTCGAAGTTGTAAGGTATGAGTACGTTTGTATTAACGACGACCCGATACGTACCGTTGTACTCCAACTTAATGTAGCACAACCGTTTCTGTATTAAAAAGAATGAAATGCTGCGGATATAAAGTAGATATATTCAAATGTTAATCTAATATACAAGGGATGAGTTTAACACGAATGATATCTCTTAGTTTGACGGGGGTTGAATCTTTGAGTTGTTGTTGACGATTTGATGTTGCTGAGGCACGATTCGAGAGAAGACTGCCTCTTTCCCGAAAACGAAAAGAATCACTGCCCCTGCGGTGCCTCTGAAAAGTGTCCTTTTGGCAGGGCGTTCTATGATTTGATTGGTTCTCTCTTTTTGAGAACTACCAATGAGTATTCTTTTCATCGAAGCAGAAGGGGTCCTGCGAGGTACGTGTTTTTCTAATTTTGGAAAAACCGAATTGCCTTAAGCCCGTATGTCGTCCGAAAGACCCGCGCATGTAATAAAACATTTGGTGACCATTTGTGAATGCACATTGTAAAACATCTGGCGGCCAGTTAGGCTTCTTCGTACCTCACCGTTAATCCCTTTGCCTGGACGAAGAATCGGAAATTTTATGCTTTTTTTTTAATACGCCAGCGTCTCAAAAGACGCACCAATCACTGTGAGCATTTGATTTGAGATATTCCAGCATGTTCGAGCAAACAATTCGCTCACGTAGCTTTGAGAATTCGCACTGTACTTGAATAGCCCTATAGTCGCTGGCTTCAGATGGGTTTGGTTTTCTTGGAAGTGGCATCATCAACGAACTCTTGCAGGCAGTTAGAAAGATAGCGGTAGAATGCAACGTGTTAAAGATGTCCAACAGCACAGTAAATATAGAGAGTATGCAGTATTTCAAGAAAAAGCCCGAGAAACCAGCTGAGCCACATACATAAGAATCAGGTAGATGGATGTGCTATAGGAGACGATAGGGAGTAACATGAGCAAAAAAGAATTTTGAGTCGTCCAATAACTGATCATGTGTAAGTACTTCAGGAGCACGAACGGAAGCCGTATCAGAAACAGAGCAAAATTGAGTATTCAAAACGTCTGGATGTATAGGAATGTCTGGGGAGCGTTTGCGTCAGGCGCAACACCTAGTTTACGTAACTATTTCGAGATTTGCCGAGTCTTTGAGCTGTTCCAGCCACGAGGAACAATAATGTGCCTTGGCTTGCCTCATAACGGTTTTTACACGATTTCGGAGCCTCCCATATTCAATTCGCGTGTCTGTAAAGCCTGTTCGGCTGGTCAGAGTACGCAAATAATTCTGACGCCAAATAAAGATACGGAGTTCTTCGCTTATTCACGGTGCAGACGTGCGCTTCCTATTATAAATTGTTGACCATGATGCATTCGCATTTAGTATATACGTCAGTGAATCATTTAGGACGATTAGCTTATCCTCAGTGTTACTGCATGCATATAGTGGTGCTCAGCAAATTGACTTTGAAATTGAGAGTTTTGTAGTCCTCGTCAATCACGACGTCTTATAGTAGATAAAATCTGAGATCAAGTTGGTATAAATTAATATTCTATATAGATTAGATAATGTACCGAGAGAAATAGAAGAGTGTACTAACCGCAGCGAATGACTTATCCTTAGAGTCAGTGATACAGAGATTTAATCGAGTGGATGCATTAGCACTATGGTGGGTGGGTGAATAAAGAACAAGATAATAGTTATAGCTTTCAAAGAGCTTGCGGATATAGATACTATCGAAATCGTTGGTACATAGGTCAGAGTTAAAGTCACCCATAAGTATTTTGTGCGTATAGTCTTAACATGTAGATGCAAAAATGCTGTCTGGGTAATTCGAGAGTGCAATTTTCGACGGCTTATAGACAACTCAGATTAGTACTTTAGAGGTATTCGGTTCTCTTATTTCCACGAAGAGGAATTCAGGACGGGGAAAAGACGTTTGAGATACAGACAAGACGATGGTCTTAACGGAGAATCTATCCTTTACGTAAATACAACCTGTTTCACACATACTCCTTCATCCTGTTCACCTATCCTATCACGTCGTATTTATTACTACCGAAGTAGTCAAGCAACTCATCACGATGCGCCACAAGAGATTGTGCATTAACATGACAAATTTGCAATGGACCCTGATCTTGCACACGGAAGACAGCGTAGGTTGGGGAGTAATCGTTTCTCATACATTATCTTCTACGTCATTATTGGTAAGAATCTTAATGACAGGTGAGCTGCTGTCTTTTTTGACTTTAATCGTTTCATTATGAACACAAACATATCGATAATTTCTTGTCTTAGCCATTGCGCGTGTAGCCCGAAGTAGTTTATGAAGGTCGCTCGGAAGAAACTCATTGACATATATGTAGTCGTTAGAAAACACTGTGTTAATATCATTTGCCTTGACGTTGCCCACTGCTCGTTTTACAGTTGTAAATGCATCCCTGATTTTCGGAGAGGAAAGTCGAACAAGTAACGTTTTAGCTTGTCTATGGTCGTTGTATTACGCATACGTGAAATTTCTAAAATGATCGTACCATCGATGGCAACTTTTAGTAATAAGAAAATCGACCTAACAATGATACTGTCGCTGTGATTTCTCGTTTCAGGCCGGCCAGAGATAGTAAGTACTTTATTATATTTCGCGCTTTTGAGTGCATCAATACGCGCTATCCGCGGTCGAATAGCTTCAGTCGAATTAGAGTGTGTATTAGGTCGGTCGGATAGATTTGTTTCTACTGACGAGATCTTACTATCTCATATATTTTCGTTGTTAGAGACTCGACTCTCAATTTCTGTTATACGGCTCGCTAGACTTTCCTGCGTACCCGATAATCCCGCTACCGTTTCTTCAACAGTTGTAATTTTATCAGATAAGGCGTTCATCTTTTTGATGTATTCGCAAACCTCATCTTTCAGCTCATCAAGATTTTACAATTTTCGCTTAATAAGGCGGATGTCACACAACACAGTGTCCATATTGTTTATCTTAGAGTTTAGTGACGATACGAGAGTACTTAGTGTTGTAAGATGGCCATTAACATTTGATGCGCCAGCAGATGTGACCGATAACGATTCCTGTTGAAGTAGGATTGTGTGAACTTAATGTAACCACTGTCAAGTATATACATGTATATCTTTATTTGGCAAAACACAGATTTACAGCTCGCTTTTACTGCCCGTTCTGCCGTATTGTATACCCAAGCTGGAAGACAACTGACGTCGGTTGCTACCCGGGCTCGGGCATTGTGCAAAAGAAATCCAAAGTTGGCCGAGCTGCACTCGGCTCCCCGGTTACACATCTACTACACTAGAAATTGACGCGGAACTAGCTATACTTAACAATTCCGATTGTGCTTGCGCGGTTTTACTGCCATCCATTTTGGCGCAAGAGAAACGCACGATATTACTAAGATTATTATTGTAGAAATGTCGACTGGATGTTGAATTTAACTATTCTGGGTGTTGACATGTGTTGAACAACAAACTATTGTGTGCAACGTATGAACCCATGGTGCGGGTCATCTTCAGGCCTTTATTGATAAAACCAGTAAAAAGGTAAGTTACAGAGAAAGAAGTGCATAGAGAGGATTGACTTAATAATACTTACAGAAACTTATTGAACGTGGGATACAAAAGCATAAGTAATGTAGTCACTGGGTGGACGCCAAGCTGATTGGAGAAGAAGTTTAATATAGGATCCTTAGTAGTGCCGATGTGAGATTTCAAGCTGTTGGCATTCTTGTGACTAACTTTGGTGTTGTATTCTCTAAACAGTTTGGATAAACGTTGTGAGAGGCCGTCCACGTATGGTAAAGAAATGCAACGCTTGTGATCTAGGTAGATTTCTACTAAGGGCCTGTCACGTATTGTATTCATTTTGTTAACTAAATATGTAAGTCTATTGTAAATAATTCTGTCGACAATATGTTTAGGATAATCATTAATGTTAAGCGTTTCTCTTACTAGTTTTAAATTATCTGTATGGAACTTTGGATGTGATAATAAAATAGCCCTGTCAGTTAACATTTTAATGATGCCAAGTTTTTCGGAGTGCGGGTGGTGAGAGTAAAAGTTAATGTAACGACCGAACCAAGTAGGCTTTCTGTACCAATTTGTGATGATGCAATCAGGGTCTCTAATTAATGTGACGTCAAGGAAATTTATTTTGTTTTCAGATTCTATTTCATATGTGAATTTTAAGCGGGGATGGTAAGTATTAAATATTTCTAATATTGTATCTATTTTGTTTTCAGGTACTGCTGTTAGGATGTCATCTACATATCTGACATAGAAGGGTAAGAAGAGGTCCAATTCAGATAAGCATTTTTGTTCAAGATCCGACATGACTAGATTGGCAGGGGAAAGAGGGGATCCCATTAGAGAACCATAACTTTGCTTGTAGAAACAACCGTTGAACGCAAAGTATGTGGAATCCGTAATGAACTCCACATACTTCACGATCTCTGATAGTGGAATCTTGTTTCAGCCGTGATTTGATGTTCTCTGTTTTTTAGACTCCCTACTGCTAATTCTATGGGAATGTTTGTAAAAAGAGAAATTACGTCTAAGGAGATAAGTTTGTAGTTAGGTGAAATGTCTACATGCCGGATTTGTTCAGGAAAGGTCCAATTATCTTTTATATAAGATGGAGTTTGTTTGGAAACTAGGTGTAAGATTCTATGAATGGAGGCCGCCATCTTGTGTGTAGCACTACCCATGGAGGCTACTATTGGCCTGGGTTGGTTTGTGTAGTTTCGGTAACGTATACATACGAGAGATAAGAGCGTTATTGGTCATTAGTGCGTTGCCTAACTGTTCATTCATGTGATAGTATTATTAAGTCAATCCTCTTTATGCACTTCTTTCTCTGTAATTTACCTTTTTACTGGTTTTATCAATAAAGGCCTGAAGATGACCTGCACCATGGATTGAAACGTTGCACACAATACTTTGTTCTTTTTAACAAGGCTGCGAATGGTCAACACATATCAACACCCAGAATAGTTAAATTACTAAGATTGTTCAGTGTAGCAAGCCCCAGTTGTTTCTTTACGCAGGTTACATGAAAGCCATGCGTTCCAAACTCACATAAAATTCGTGTGTCATCGACTCCACTAAATCTGGCACAGAGTCTGCAGTTCACATGTGGTATACTAACTGTATGAAATAGTACATATCACCAAAGCGCCAATAGTAGCCACATAAAGAAAACAACATAAGGTCGTACGCACAAATCAGCGATACTTAAGTAAGCTAAGATAGTGTGGAGAGTCGCTATATCGTATGTCCCATCCCAAGTAAGACACCTGAAGTTGCCGCCATCGAGAACGAGTTCCCCAGTCCTTTTCGCGCCAAAATCTAGTGATATCGTCCGGCGATCTAATATTTTGACAGTTTCGACATGTGTCATAAAAATAGACAATAACCCAAAAATCAAGTGTTAGATTATCCAAAATAATCGCATTTTCTGAGAAAATAGACCGTAAACAGAGACACGAGGATCCGCCTTTAGTGCAATACCAGTAGAACTCCAAAGATGATGTCTGACGTTGCCAGATCAAAACAAAGCAAAAGTAAATCGATTAGGATATGTCTTGATACCCGTAGTCTAACGCCACATCCATTGCACTCAATCAGATCATAAGTCAAGGAATCACATGTTAGTAGAAACGGCGATAAAGACAGGTTATAAAGCGCAAACTTCAGCAAAAAGGCCTCCAAAATCGCAGCTCCTCGGAGGAACACCACCATGTATAGCTCAAAAAACGCCTGAGCCACGGAGGAGGGCCAGTGCAACTGCAACACCCCATAAAGGGGGAAGAAACGGTAGAAAAAGGTACGAAAAAGACAGCAAGCAAAAGTACGTGTAGCTCTACTTACAGAAGGAGAGAGAGCATAGAGAAGAAACTAATAAAGACAGAGCAGATTTAATGCTTGGACGTACCATTTAATACCGGCAAGTCCAACCAACGAACCATCCTAACTAGCTTTCTAAATTCATATTTTTGCAAGCGAAATATTTATTCAATTTTTACAACTGTAATTAATTACAAATTATAGCAATATCCAACATATTTCAAGGAGCGGTCGTAACATTATATACATTGTGACCAAAAATTAAAAACGAGAAAGATACTAGATAGAAAAAGAGACAGGTACTAAAACTGATTTTCCGACATAAATGACTCTATCCTCTTCCTCAAGTTTCCCGAGTTTACGCGGAACAAAAGAGACTAAAAATCGTGAAATGCCTAGTGGTGCAGGGGCTGGGTCGACGCAGATGTTAAATGAGGAAAAAAAGATTGAGAACCCACTAATTTTGGTAACAGTAACAAAAATAACAAAATAGGAGGTTAATATAAGTTGCCTGTCTAGTGAGGTAGCAAAATTTGAAAGAATAATTTCACCCATCGACGGAGACGATTTCCATTACCAGAGGATGGCATATTGGGAGTAGATTTCCTTCGAAAATATAAAGCCAAGGTGAATTACGAATGAGATACTTTCTAGGGAATTATTTGGTAAAACCGACCAACTACTTATATTTGACCAATGTCTTGAACCTAAACGAAAATAATGAGGAAATAAATTTAACGAAAATGCACATAGAACCTATCAATATCGTGGAAAAACCCATGAAGGAAAATAGTTTGGAAAAATCATTAAAACCACGATTGAACGCTATACGGAGTTCATTAAGAATATACTACCTAAACAAGGAAGAACAAGAAAGCGTATTTGAGCTCTGCAAAAAGTTTAAAAATATGTTCCAGTTACCGAAAGACAAGCTTACCTACTCTCATGTTACTACGTACAGAATTCCTGTGCTTGAGAATACCGCTTCTATAAACATGAGGCCATACAGAGTATCGCAAACACACAAAGAGGAAATAAACAAACAAGTCAAGGAGATGCCCCAGCCACTTTTCCAAGACTGATGAATACTGTCTTATAGGGTATATAAGGCATCAAATGTTATGTTTATTTGAACATCATAGTAGTTTTTGGCAGAGATCTGAAAGAGCACACTGATATATGAGAAGATGTATTTGAGAGATTAAGAGAGCATAATCTAAAGTTACGACCAGACAAATATCATTTCTTACGCAAGGAAGTGAATTTCTTGGGACATGTTATTACGGAGGACGGATTAAAATCTGCGTTTTAAAAGTCAACTGGGATCCCTAATAATTCCAATTACTGTATTCACTTAAAGCCTTAACACTACCCGCTACAAGGACCTATATTCCACCAAAAGCTTGTAAATATCAATACCGATCAGCCGTCGGTAACTGTTCCACTCTCATCCACGATGTCTCATGACTATCAACATCTCGGGGCTCAAGTAATCGGCTGATCTCCGGCTAAATTTCCGAATGGTTAGATTGTAAACAGGCCATGGTGACTGTCCTCCCGACGTTGCAGATGCTGGACGTTTGACATTTGTCCTTCGGTAGAGTGGAGTGCATCGATCATCGGATCGCTACCTTTCCGACTGCGTACAACCGTCATCTGGACGTCATAGATGGAGTCAATGTTTTAAAATACTATTTCGAATAAAAACTAGGGAATAACGGAGGAGGTCTTAGGTTAGGGGGGGGGGGGAAACTACCCGCATATTGAAAAAAAAAGAAAAAAAATATATTATGACGATATTTCGGAACAGGCGGAACTCCTTAGCTGTTCGTAGCGGTACAGCGCTACGTCACAAATTTCGATACTCCCTACTTTTCCCCAAAAATACTAGATAGAAAATTCTACGGTACCAAAGCCTACTGGACGCCAAGCATACCGTTGTGCCACGGGAAAGTACGGAAAGTTCTTGAGGGAAAGAAGAAAACTTGTCTAGTTTGCTAGAACGAAACGGGAAGGTAGAGGGGCGGGGAACGCACAGGTGCTAAGTTAACGAAAGATTTAGAACCACAGAAGTTAACAATAATCAAAACAACAAAATGGCCCTTTATTTGGGACTTAGCAAAATTTAACGAAACAATAGAATAGCAAAAGAAATTAACAATTTCGAGACGAGAGAAATAAATAGCACGTGCTGCAAAGTCCGCTACGAGACAGGCGAGAAAAACTATTCAATTTAACAATGTCCGCACGCTCGCGTTAACTAATTTATAGACGGTCCTGGCCCGATTCGAACGAGTATCAACACGAGTAAAGTCGAGTGGCGGATCGGAATACAGAATTACACAAATAATATACAATATAAGAGAGAAAAGTCACAAACAATTTTACAAAGCATAAACAGAACAATATGGTGGAGACTGGAGAAAAGAAACAGAATAATTGATTGAATAATAAAAGAAACGCTAGACGAGATGTCGAGAATGTACGGGACTAGGAAGTTTCGCGATACAACAAGAGAAACGATGAATTGTTCTCGATAATATTAATAATTCTAGTAATTAGATCTCAACAATAATAATGATTCTTTATATTAATTCCAGGACTGCTTTCGTGAACTAATGTGAAGTATATTTCACGAATCCTCTAGAAATTCTCCAGGGTCACCGAAATTAATAAATTAAGACTACTAATATACGACATATGATAAACTATAACAAATAGAAAGTTCAAACGGTAGGCGCGGAATCCTCTCCTCTTTGGCGGTACGCAATCTTCTCCTGGGCCGAAACTGGGAGGTAAGAAACAACGTAAGATAAATTTGCAATTAAGCAATTATCGCGGAAACGGAAAAGATTTCGTCCTCTCACGACGGGACGCTTACTGTGAACGATACGAAACGATAACTTGGTACAACTACTTTTGTTTTTTGACGCGCTGGCCAAGACGGCTAACTATCAGAGAATAACGCCCGAGGGAAGTTCTTTGGGATTCGGGGGCAATGCTAGTTCCGTCGCCCCCGCCGGGCATTCCCGGGCCAATCGTCAACGCAGAAGGTATTCGCCAATCATAGGTCCTCGCGTTAGTTTTCGAACATGCCGCTAGACTCAAATTTCTTTTTAAATAGTTTGTACATAACTCTTATCACCCCATGAGAAGAATGTGACACGAAATGGTGTTTGTGACCGGAGCCCCCATGTAATCGGTACGATTCGATACGTAGGAGGATGGTCCACCTAGATAATTTTTAATCTTATTGTTAGCCCACGCGACGAATCCTGTTAGCGGGACGCGGGATGCCTCAAGATGTCATAAGTCGCTGTAGTTGCTGGGGTTACCCAGATTTTGTTGTGCGGAGGTGATCCTCGTCCAGACACCTGTCAGGACGAATAGGTGGTGGAGGATAGCAACCCCTCGCACCTTGGTAGCTTCCTGAGCTCCCTTTCCTCTTCCGTACGGTTGGCGTTTCTACCGACTGGGACGTTGGTACCGGCGATATGACGAAATCGGGATAGTCCAGAACGATGTCTTCTTCTGCAACGGCTCCCAACTCAATTTGGGAGCCGTCAGTTGCGAGGTGAAGGTGCCTGGTGTTGTGATGCGCCTGCACGTTCCCTCGAGGTGGCGGCTTCCTTCTGACGAGACTACGGCTGATGTTCTACCCGTGGCGTGGTTTCTCGATATTCCCTCGGCGTGATGGTGATGGTGGCCGGATACGTGACGCATGAAATAGTTGTACGGAACGGAAAATAATTAATTTTAGGCTATCAAAATATAATATTGGACCCTGGAGTTCTTTGCTGGTACTTTTTGGGACTCTCCCGAGGGACGGTACTGCGTCCCGCGATCGAAACACGACAGTTCTAATTTCGGGACTTTGTGACGTGATATTTTAACGTCACAAACTCTCCCCTCTCCGAAAAGGGCCGGCAAGGCCTTGTGTCACTAGACGAAATCTCATACTTTCTGTAGGTCTTGTCTTTGTTCATCCGTCTCTAAGTTCCCTGGCTCCTGCCGGTCGACTTCGGTGATGTGCTGATCCACCTTGTGTTGCAATGTGTCGACGCTCGAAACTACCTTATTAAGCTTCCTCATGAGCTTTTGTAATTCCTCCTGCGGAGTCAATTCCTTATCCTTATCCTTACTCTTCTTATGCCTGCCCATTTTCATCCTAAGAAATCCTTAAAAGGTGGGACTCGAAAAAACACGAGTGTCTCGTAGCACGCACGAGAAAAAACTGAGGGTTTAGGTAGAGCAGCGCTAGGAGGCGCCGCCCGGCGATTATTTTTGGGACTCTGAACTTGTGGATCAAGTGTAGTTGGTCGGGGACATCTACGCATTGTTATAGCAATGTAGGAGAGCAAAGACGAATATAATGAGTAGTCGTGCAAGGCAAGCGAGCCAGTTCCTCGCTTGCAAGACACTTCTGCGAGTTCTCCATTACAGAGTCGTCTTGTAATGTCCATCAACTCAGTTCCTCGCTTACATGCACATCACGGGCAGACCATCAACCGCAGTCTCGTAGGGAGCACGTCGCCACCAGTCCCGCAAGGGAACCTGGAGGCGCATCACAACATCAGGCAACTCCATCCCGCATCTGACCGCTCCGAATAAAGTAGGGAACCGTTACAGCAGAAAACATCGCCATGGACCATCCCGATGCCGCAATATCGCCAGTACCGACGTCCCGCGAACGAAACGCCATAGGTACCGAAGAGGAAGGAAAGCCATAAGAGCTGTCCAGGTAAGAGGGGTCGCAACCCTCCACCACCTAATCGTCCCGACGAGAGTCCAGACGAAGATCACCACCGGACGACAGATCCGACGAACCCTGGCTACGGCAACGAGTTGTGACACCTCGAAGTCCCGAGTCCCGCGAACAGGATCCGTCGCGAAGACTAGGATTAGTAATTAACGTAACCGTCCTCCCGATCATTGGAAAGTATCGAAAGTCAGGAGGCTCCGGTCATAGACATTGTCGAATTCTGCGTCCTTCTCGTAGAGTTAAGGTGATAAAGTTAACGATAAAATTGTCTAAAATTACCGATAGGATTACCTATGATTTCCGAGAGATTATTAGAGAAATTAGAGTCCAGCGGCATGTTTAAAGATTAGCGCGAGGACCTACGATTGGCGATTGACTCCGACGTGACGAATGACTCAGGAGGGCCCGGCGGGGGCGACGGAGCTAGTGCTGGCCCCGAGTCCCGAAGAACTTCCCTTGGGCGACATTCTCGTTTTGTTTGCCGTCTTGGCCGGTGCATCGTGTAAAGAGTAGTTGTACCGAAACTAACCATTGTATCGTCCACGGTAAGCGTCTCGTCGTCTAAAGGGCGAAACCTTTTCCCATTAACGCGATTATCGCTTAACCGCGATTCTTTCTTTCGTTATCTACAGGGTTTTGAATTCGTTTCCCGTAAACATCGTACGATTAAGCAACGATGACTCGTATTGGTGTTTCGAATAATATTATGATGTGTTTTAGGATTTCGCAACCGGTTAGTGATGTCAGGTTTCAGATTGGTGATAAGATGCAAAACTTTGTGAATGGGTCAATCGTAACGCAAACGTATTACTTATGTTTTAATTTGCCGGAGACCGCCATGTGTGAAAGTATATAGCCACTTTTTCGATGAGGTATAGTTCTAGTTGTTTTGCACCTGTAGGGTTTTTGTTCAGGGCACATGGAATACAGTGTTCGACATACTTCCTGACCATTTTGTTCATACATGGAAGCCAAATCCAGCGACAAGTGTCTCGAGTGTTTTTTCCCACCCGAGATGCTTGATTTTCTCATGATATTCACATATTAAATGCCAGCGTGATCCTCTTAGTGCATATGGTCTTCGGCTGGACAGCAGTCAAAAATAAAGTTTTGTTACGGTTAAGGGGAAGGAACCCCCTGGCTCGAGTTGTGAGTGTTGGGCCCTGTTTTCGCCCCATGACAAGGAGAAGCGGCCGTGGAAGATGTCCAAGTAGTTACGTTACCGATTTGTTAAAAGTTACTCTCGATATGGTTTAAAGTGACGGCTCGAGAGAGAGCATAATCGTTATCGGTTAAAGGGATCTCAACCAATTAGAATGATTTATTTTTGAAATTTGCTATTGTCGAAGCAGTCTGTCTCGGGACACTAGCAAAGTAGTTCGGACTGGTCCGCACTCCCGTGCTATTTTTTGATAGTTTTTCTGGCTGTGTTGCCTGTACGGTACGGAAATTTCTTGATTGTGTAGTTCTCGCCTTCTCTCTCATAGAATTTAAAAAATCCTACGGATTTTCTGTGTGTATTCCCGAGGTGCAATGCAGTGGTACTGTGCTCCTAGAAGTGTCCCCTCGGATACTGTTCTCGATCTCTGTGGATTATCTGATTTGGTTCCGGTGAGTCAGCTTCCGATTTATTCTCTTACTTTCTCGATCAGTTATTCTCTGTATTTCGCACTATTTACCGGACGCCTACTCTGACCCTCTCTACCGTAACCTACATCTTGAGCCGCCGTAAATCGCCATCTGTTCTGATAGATTCCGTAAGTGTTCTCGTTTTGGCCGAGTTGAGGGTCAGTTCCACTTCAACTCTCAGGACATACCGGTCTGTTGGTCTTCGGTGAAATGAAGATCAATTGGCACCCACCGAGCATGCGGATGCATGGGCGAAGGGTGGACGGCCAAAGGCAACGTAGGATAGTTCTCGGATTCGCGATATCAGTGTCGAGTTTAGAAAATACGTCACACTTGATATATTTTGTTTCTATGCGATTTCGGCTAAGAAAATCCACATGTTGGATGCGTTCACCCTTGCGATATTCTATTGTGAAGTCAAATGATTGCATGTAGGCCCACCATCTGTGTGTTCTAAGTAACAAATCTCTTTTGTTTATTGAGACTTTTAGTGAAAAACAGTCGATGATGACTTTGAATTAGATTCCCAAAAGGTAGTGTCGAAAATATTTCAGCGCCTTAAATACAGCGAGGGTCTCTGATTCATAAGAATGGTATTGGCTTTCTGCTGAGGTCGTTTGTAAACTAAAATATCCTACAACCTTCAGCAGCACACCATGTCTTTGGAAAAGGATGACTCCGTAGTTTATAGAGTTCGTATGTAATTCAGTCTCCTTCGAAGGATCAAAAATGCAGAGTAACACGTCGGAAGTTAAATGTCGCACGATGATATTCCCAGCCTCTTCTTGGTTTTTTTGCCATTCCCATTTACTATTGATTTTGGTGAGATGATACAAAGGGGTCATTTTGTCAGAAAACTAGGGTATAAATTTTTTAAAGTATCCGGCTAATCTGCAGAACTGTCTGACCTGTTTCACGTTAGTTTATCGGTGCATTAACTAAGGCTTCGATTTTCGTAGGACTGGATTTCATGGTCCCATTAGAAATTATTTTGCCAAGGTACTCAATGGATGTTTTAAAAAAGGTACACTTGTTTGTGTTTTGGGAAAAACCCGCGCCTGTCATTGCATGCAACACCTGACTGAGTCGCTTGAACTCTTCGTCAATGGTTTTGGGAAAAACCAGAACGTCATTAGACAAACAAACACGACTTGACCTTTTAGTTCATCCAGAGCTCTATTAATCACTCATTAAAATACGGCAGGAGCATTTATAAGGCCGAATGGCATTCGAAGGTGCTCATATTGACCATCTAGTGGCATTAATAGGAACATTCCACATGCGCATTATTCCCATGGATTTATTGCGCTATGATTATTAATATCTTATGTCTAACTTATACTACTAAGTGTTGATAAGAACGGATTACAATCTCGTGTTCGACTTCGCAAAAAAAAAAAACTGATCAGGGGAATTTGGTGGAAATTTTGGGGCTTAGTTGCGTCGAACGTAACACAACTACGCACTGATCTGGTTACAGCCTTTGGAAGCGAACGGAGATTATTTGACGACTTCCAAAAGGCTATCCAGTATACAAGTAGGTTAGCCGCAAACTACCGTGAGTACGCAACCATTAAGTGGTCATTGATCTAATAGCTACACACGAATTGGACTGATCCGGATATTGTAGAAGTTGTTTTTACCGGACTTGAAAGCGAGCGCGTCCAATCTGATTTATTTCGAAACACACCGTGCGATTTAAATGGTCTCATAGACCACTTTTTATTACCAAACATCGATGAACAGATCGACGTGCTCGGAAGTACCATATACTTTACGTCATTAGACATGACCTCCGGTTTTCATCAAATACCTATTGTCGAGGACTTAATAGAGAAAACTCGTGTCGGCGTGCCCCTCAGTCGCTAGCCTTATCTCTCGTGACGAGAGTGGCGTCGCCTCTCTTTGTCCCTTATATTTTTTATGCTTCAGCACGTTTGCGATTAATGCTAATGCGACCTCAAGCATCTCAGGCTTTCCACGTATGTCATGCTAACCAGACGCGTAGAATTTGTTAGTTTCGCGATCAAAACTAATGCAAGGAAAAATCCGTTCAAGGAAATAAAAATCCATAATGAATCCTTTTGCTAGCTAGCGAAATCTCGTGCCTGTTCCTGCGCAAAAAAACCACATGGCCTCAAAGGCCTCTTTTGTCCGCGTGGGTCGCCAACCGATCCCCACGCATGCATGAAATTTTTGCCACTCACAGAAATAACGTTCGCTTACCGATACACCTCGCGTGAATTGACAGAGCCGTGAAGAAATGCCTCCCAGGAATCCGTGAATCCTCGTAAAGCCCGTTCGTCAGCCACCCTCAGAATCTTCGCGAAAATTCCAACAGGCCTCACTTTCCCCAGTATCTAAATCCCTTGATCGCGGATTTTCGATTCGACTCGCATAGCTCACTACTATGGGACTTCTCGAACCAAAATTAAAGTACTTGTTACTTGTACAAACGTTCAGGCAAGATCGTAACCTGTCGCACAAGTGACGAACCGCCCTCTCCCTTATCGCGACTTCTTCAGGATTGGTACAACAGCCCTAATCGGGGACCTAACCTAACCTAACCTAATATGGTACCGCCCGGCAAATTTCCAAATCGCGGAAATTAACGTTCACATAATTCGGGCGCGTAACGGCAGGCCACTTTGCAAGGTTATTGCGGTACATGTTTCTCTAGTTTTCGGGAACGTTTCAATTCTTATGACGGGCCTTTTACGCGGGTCACAGGGCACGGCTGTCCGTCCTTAGTCCAGTCGTAGATAGTCAGTCGGGTAGTAATCGGTGTCCGTCGAGTCATAGACCAATATACTCGGCTCGCGTAGTAGTGTGGAGTCGAGGAAGATTCAATAGGCGTGGGGTAACGTTGCTCATGGATACGCGCTGCTACTGAACCAGCTGACTCCTTGACCTCGGCAAGCGCGCGCAAGATACAAAATTTAGCTCGGCTCAGAAAGTAAAGAATAAACAGAAATTAAAAATCAAATCATAAATCTAATAGGCCCTTGAGGTGGATGGATCCTGCCTGGACAAATTCTCTAAATTTTATCGCGTACTCTAACACTTCGATTTCCGCCGTGTGATAATAAAATTGGTTGGAGTTAATTTTTTTATATCATACAATTTTATTTACATCATGACATCAAAAATATAACATTGAAAAAAAAAAAAAAAACATGGTTCCAAGACCGTTTGCAGCGCTAGTTCATGCTGCGATCGTGGGTACAATGCCAAAATTTAGTACGCCGTGCCGTCAGACTTTCATCAAATACTGTAGTATATATCAGCAGGGCGTGTCGATTGCCATAACACGCTTTTCTTACTGGGCAGCACATTTATTATTGTACGGCAACATATACACTACTGTTGTAACTGACCCACGTCCGCTACCTTGGACAGACTGATAGGACGGAGGTAAGTAGCGTTATCGCGCGGCTGTTCGTAAGGCTACTTGGTAAATGTGTCCCGGTCACATATCTGGCTTACTGTACAGTGAAATTGCAAATCGTAGCTAAAGAAGTTTCACTACGATAAGGGTAGAGTGATCTGTTATCAATCTTTCTATATACATCGTCATAAGTAGTGATAGGTTCCATGCGATTTTAATACAGTGATGAACCACTTCTGCAAATGGCAAACATTCCATTCACAAATGAGTTCAAACAACTGATTCCAAATCCCCTTAAAGAAGATCTTATAAAATATTTACTGCAATAATTATTTCTTCCCCCAGTAACAGTTTGATATTTCTAAATATTTTGACATGTTTCTCATGTTGTGATAGAACTATGAGTTATGAGTTTAGTCATTACTTCTGTAATTTGTACGGGAGTAATATGGTGCGACTTATGCACATTTTTAATGGATACGGGAGAAAGTTACATTATATATTTTAAAATGTAAAATATTTCTTATATAAAGTGAACCATATGATTTAATTCCTACAGTATAAATCGGGTATAGCGATGAAATTTGGAAGTTCCGGCTAAATGCCATTTAAACCCTGTAACCGTTTATTACGACTATGGGTTATAACATGCGTATGAGAATGGTCTCTTGAAAGACGTTATAACCGATTTACACTGTGTGTGTGTGTGTAATTGCGTTCATTAACCCTTCAAGTACGAGTGACGCGCCGCGCGCGACATAAAAAAGTCTATATGTAAAAAAATTGTTAATATATTCCAAATGGGAAAAAATAGGAAACATAAGACATGCACAATATATTGAATATAACCATAATACATGCCTGTCATTGCTTGTTCGGTTTATACCTGGCCAGTCTCAGTTGCACAGGATTTGAAACCTTTATATGGAAAGCAATATCTTCTACAGAAGCTTCACGCATATCTTGTCCGCAAATGGAAATAATACGATCGCCCTTTACAATCTTTCCAGACTCCAATGCACTACCTCCAGGAAACTGAAATTCAAACAGAAAATAACATAGTGACAAACTTGTTGCAAATGGATAGGCTGCTACGTTGTTGTTGTAGGGAGAGGAAGAGGAAGAGGAAAGCAAAGAAGGATAGGCGGAGGTGATAAAGGAGAAGGGTGGCAAGGGAGAGAGAGGTATAAAGTTACATTCAGAAGAATTAATGTGATTTTGTAATGATGATATAACTTGCAACTAGACAGGGTTCTAGTCATCTCATCTAATAATCTCATTATTCTTCTTCAAAGTTATGTAATGTATTCTGTAAGGAAAAAATAATTATGATAGAAGTTGCAACTTTACGTCGTATATGAAATAGTATTGAACATTTTGAACGCATGTTCATCTAATTAACCTCTTGAAGCCAGACGATTTCTAATAAAATAATTTCTTTGTAAAATCGTGGTATATATTTTTTGGATTCTCTGTATTCGAATCCAACTAAATTCGAAATTCAAAATGATGGATCAAATTTTAAGAAGTGCTAATCCGGTGGAATTCACTTTATACAATTTTTTGTGGACACTGAATTTGAATCCGTCTTCAGAAATTTAAAATTCAAATTGGGAAACCAAATATTAAAAACTTTAACTTTATCAGATAATAATCAGAAGTATTCTAGAAGTATTCAGTATAGAATAAGAAAAATAGAGAAGAAGAATAAAAGAAGTCTACAGTCAATTTCCGAATGTAACCGAATGTAAAGATATCTAAGTACAGTACTGTACTTATTCATTTCCAATCGACGAAGGTTAACCAACTGTATCTATTCTCTTGTTTTGTTTCAATAAATCTTCACTGTTCTCATATAGTCGGAAGTCGGCAATAAGGAACCCGAGAGGGAAATAAAGATATTTATACATAATTTCGTCAACTCCTGATTTACGCGCTACACGAATATTATGTTTAATAAACAGGATTACTTGTTTAAATGGAAATTCAATCGCATGTTACGAAAATTATTCCTGCCCTGATTAAAGTTTCCCGCTGTCTCGAAATAATTCGAGAAGAATCATGAATACAATCGGGTCTGGGATGGAACCTGGCGCACAATAGTAGGTGCAGAAAGTAAGTCCACAGGTAGCCATCACAAGTGAGAACGGCAACGCGAAGTTGTAAGTGTCCTTGTGATGCCTCGATTTTCGTCGAGGCGCTCGGCGGATCATCATAATATATATTATAACCCGAGGGATGGATTATTATAAGGGACGATCCAGAAAAAGTGCGGGACGTCTAGGATGGGTTTTGAACCCTGGACTTATCGATTACCGGTCAACTGCTCTGATCACTAAGCTACGTCAGTCGCTTGCCACATCTCCGAATTCCGATTGGAATCACGAAATCGCGATGGGGCTATAAGAATGTACCACGCATCATTTTCAACTTTAATAATTAATTAATTAATTCAGTTAATAAATCATTTGTTTATTTACGATTAATCGTACACCTTTATACAGAAATTTGGCAAATAGTGAAAAGTGTTTCAATTGGCCCCATTCTCTCAGACATATTCTTTCTCGGGCTTGCAGTCATTTCAGGTCAATCATCTTCAACCATACTCATTCATACATGTGAGTAATTCATTCGTGAAAATTGTGTAATATTTTTGTTTTTGCCACTTTTGATATTCGCGATATTAGATCCATTTTGAATTTTAAAACTTTAACATTACATTCTAATAGAACATCATTGAAAACCCCCGTAGCTCAAGATTTATGAAATTTATGTTAATAGTTTTTTAAATAAAAAGGGGCGTCGAGTACAGTCGACTTCTGTTTGAAAAGGATTAATAAACTTTTTATATGGTTGATAATTCCATTTCTTACCATATCGGATACGTAAGCTCCTTTACCACTTTTGAAGCCAGTTATACAAAGTCCAGCACCCTTTCCAGATTTCTTCTGAATCTCCACATCGAACTCTTCAACAGCCTTATCCTCACGAAGCACTATCATGTGTATCTATAAATGAAAATATGAAAGAATAATAGCATTTCCTTAATTTTTTCGAGGAACATAAATAATCGAGAGATCAAAGAATTATTAGTAATATGAAATCATAGAAGTTAATAATGATTCGAATTTAAAAGGTTACTCATACATTATATATAATAAAAGCGTCTCAAATGATCATTATGGTACTTTAATACGTATTTATTGATCCATGGAGAACAAATCTTTAATTTACGCCTTAACCACGACCATGAAACATTCTATTAAGAGACTCGGTCCACTCTAGCTTCAATTACAATTACAATCACCCATAGCGCGTGAGGCTTGACTCCACGACCGAAATTAATTTTATCCGCAGCTGTTATACTCAGGTATTCTCAGTAACCTAAACTCAGGTTTCGAAACAAATATCTTATGAATAGCTTCATATAAAATAATGTATTGATCCATTCATTACAAGATCCTAATATTCTAAATCGATTGCAACAAAAATAAAAAATATTCATTCATTCGATCAGAGCATGTCGAGAAGTTTAGTGAGATGCTTTACATTGACTTTCCTCGTCATCATTATTGTCATTTTAATCTGTGCCTTTTCTTTTTATTATTTAAAAATTCATATTATTTATTTCTGACTTGAACGATGTTTTTTTGGTCCTCGTAAAAATACAACCGGAAACAATTAACAAATCAAAGGAGTAGCAGAGAGGCTATAGGGGTTCTGCACCACTCTACTCCTGTTCCCCTGAGGTTTTTAGACCGCCTCGCACCCCGCGACCACTGATTCGCTGTTACCCCTCCCTGCGACACCAAGTCCCATCACCGGACCCTAGGCCCCTCGCCGCGGCCCCCTCATAGCGGCCCCACTCCCGGCGGTTGTAAGCCCCGCTTCCGGGCTCCGCCACCACCGCCGTCACGGGCTACGCCAGTTTGTTTCCTTGTTTTATCAGCATCCTGTTTTATCAACAGGAGCGCATTCATCCTATTTTATCGACGGCAACAGCGCTTGGTAACAACAGCAGCAGTCGGAAATGATCGGTTGAAATGGATATAGAATCGGCAGTCGGTAATCCATCGTATTCCTTACATAACATTCAGAGTGTGCACGCAGAGCCCATGACTAGCGTCATACGCAAATTAGTTTAAAATTCTGTGTTATTGAAATAAGATATGAACGTAAAGACATTTTTGCAAACGTTGTGTATAATTTCTATGAATAAAGACTCTTGTACATAAATTGGAAACATTGTTATGCAAGATGCGTTTCGAGAAATAGAGTGAAACGTTGCATGTCAGAAACTACGACTCCAAGACGGGTGGAGAGTTGCTAGGGACCCTCCAAATGCAGTAAAACGAATGTAATGATGTGTTTATTGGAAAATCCTAAAGGCTTGAAATTTGAAAATGTATACGTATTCTCGAAATCGCTTTATCAACCTAAATATGTGACGTTAAAACAAATGTTACGATCTGTATTAGGGATCTGTTATTATCCGCTAGCAATGCTGCAGTGTTGGAGCCGACGAAGGCAAAAACTAATTCTGTATTCATATTTGATAACGTAGCATGTGATAAACAAAATAATATCTAAACATACTTCAGTATGGGTCGACATCGTAATATCGATACTTTCTATTTCTGTTGAAGTGAATCAAACTACGGATTTATGCTAATTAGCAAGGATGACGAATAAAAAGAGGGGCGATATAGAAAAAATGTTGACAGTTTTTTGATTGTAAACGAATAGACTTCAACGAACATGAAAAAACATGAAATAAACACAAACGAACACAAATGAGTATGAAGTAAACATAAATCAACATAAAATGATCATAAATGTTATGTTTCTTGAACTTCGGTCTCATATGTATTCTAACCGTTAAGAATTCACGATGAAGAAACATAAGTTTGTCAAACATGTGCGGGATGTCGAGCATGAAATCATCGAAGCGAGTAAGTCTATCAGATGAAAATTCAGAGCATTAAAGACATGTGGAGGAGTTATTAGATACGAGTCTTAAGCCAATTGTGACACCTTTAACAATATTAACCAGCAACAACAAAAAGGGTAATATACCAATAATGTTAAAACGGGAGGGAAATGCAGAGGAGAGGGAACATTTGAAATGAGAGGGAGATTGCAAAGAAGTAATAATGTATAATATCCAACATCACTCTACGTATAGCAGTCTCAAAGCTTCTGTATGCGAGCGATTTAACAGAAGCATGAAAAACCTCATGTGGAAAGTCTTCGCGGTAACAAAAAATGGATTGATATTCTCCAGCGATTGTTGAATGAACACAAAACTAGAAAACATAGGACTATAGGCATGCCTTCTACCAAAGTCACAAAGGCGAATGAGGCTGTATTATTATCCACCATCTACAATGAAGCTGCGAGAATTCCCCCGAATCGTTTGAAATTTTGTGAAGGGCATCACGTTCGAATAAGTAAATTAAAAGGAATGTTCCAAAAGGGTTACACTCCCAATTGGTCTACAGAAATATTTACTATTACCAATTTAAATGTACCAATCCTACTACCTACAAATTGAACTATATTATTGATGGCCCCATCAAAGCAGGGTTTTACGAATATGAACTACAAAAAGTTAAATATAAAGATATATACCTGGTAGAAAAAATTTTACGTAGAAAGAATGGAAAAGTTTTTGTAAAGTGGTCGGGATTCGATGAATCACATAATAGTTGCATCAATGAAACTGATATTGTATAGCAAGAATATTCATTAAGTTGATTTTATAATAAACATATTATGCATACATCTCCAGAAACGTTATATTCTTAATACTATACCCAAAAATCCTTCACCCGTTGTTGCGCAGGGTATAACTCTCTATTGGTTTTTTTTTCTAAGGAGCTGGTATAGTTTTAAAATGTCAAAATAGGCAACGGCTCATTATTGATCAGGTAGTACGGAAAAAACAGTAGGGACATTTCACGTGTTAGATATAAATGGTCCTGAATGGTCAGTATTCTCCTTTGTTCCAAAACCATACAAAATAATGGAGTCTGTACAGCTGACCATTATCTTATCGCATGACGCAACGATGCAGGCGTGCGACGTCTTGAATTTAGACGGAGTTCGCGATATAGAAAATATTATTGATTTAATTCGTGAAATCCGGGCTACTGCGATGGATAATGAATGAAGAATGGAGAAATCGGAGGATGATGGACGATTTATCCTCAACACCGCCAAGATACTTTCCAGCATTCATATTTACGTCCTTTTCTCCTTAGGTGCCGTCATCATCGTCATCATCATCCTCAAATTCGCTGCCACCCCATATATTTCCAGAGTATGTCGTTGTTTCATCGGATGTTATCATCATTGACTAAAAACTGTAAGTATTGTACTCTGCTCTATCATTCTAAAAATACACATAGGTTTTAATATATACTGATGTAAACTATTTTCTTTCATATAGAAACAGCTCTGATAAATTTAACATCCATCATGGAGGAGAACTTACCCAAATATTATAAATAGTATTTAAGTATATCGCAAGTTTCATTATGTATATTATTCTGTATGTATAGGATATGAATAAAAAGGCCTCTTCGATATATGAAATAGACATCATCTCTTTGTTCACATTATAATCTTACATAATCCTTAATTATATACAATTGAATAATGCTCCCATGGCAGGGTTTCAGTTGAATTTTCAATTAGGTATCTCTTATCATCATGAGGACTTAAAGCGATTTTCCTTTGCTCTACCGTATACATTTTATGTTTCATGGATTTAATCAAATTTTGATTCCTCAAAATGGCACTACCCTTAAATAAGCAGTGTTCATTATCTGAAAAGTTTAACTTACGAGCTGCGGAATCTTTTAAACCCTTAGCCTTATTTATGCAACCCTCAATTCAACTTCCAGAGCATACATCTCAGATCGCAGACCGACAAATGCAGTTTATGATTGCATTTGTCTTGAGTTTTACCAGAGTTCTCATCCTTCATCAATCCTATCACTTTCTTATTTACGCGAGGCATTACATAGGGATTATTATCTAAATAGTGTGAAGTATCGAATCATGTACAGGCATCTCGTTTTATATCTGCATAGATATCCTCTGTTTCTATCAAATGAAGTAGAGAATTTGTATCGGTGTACAGGAAATTCCGGATTGATGAATATTTTTGCATCATATAATCATAATGAAAGAAATATTGATTAATTAATCTCTTAAAAAATAACTCTATCCTTAAAATTAGGTTTGCTAATAAATCGAGCTGCCCCATATCGCCCTTCCCATTTAATTATGAGATTCACATCTCGCATGTCTGACATTTTGCATAGTTTTCCCAAACACCGAATTGTTCATTAACTAAAAGAATTTTTGTTCAAACACATTGGAGGCTTGCATTAATTTTGCAGTATTTAATTGAATGTATAGGCGCGTCCACGCAGCCTGATTGAAATGTAGAATTCGGTGAATCGTCTTAATTTTCTTTCCGAGAGATGTATAATATTTGAATTTTCGATAGTGTATCACATACTTTCCTTTCCTGTACAATGTGGCTAAAAGTTTGTTATTTTTACTTTCTGGAGATGTTTTCGACTCGGAGGCGAGAGAAGGATCCATATGTTTGTCATCTAAATCAGTAGGATATTCTAAACTAACCTCTAAAATGTATCATATAGGTGTCTCATCATCTATATTTGAAATATCGAAAGTTTCAACCTTTTGATGAGTCAACCATTTGAAATTACTTATGGGTAGATACTGCATCATAGCCCACCAATATAGATTATTTACATTAAAATACATAAGATATTTAGATGCTTTGTTTGGATTGTAATGCTGCATATGTATATACTTATTATTTGCATGTCCATATCTACCTGAAAATTGACTCAATTCCCCTCAAATCCCGCGTTCGATGAATAGCAGCATATCTATATCAGTGAGTAATTCAAGGATAACGTCAGTTACACGTAACATAGCATCCCATGTAAGCCCCGGTGCGGTTACATAACGAGCAGGATCAAGTCCGTAGATGGTTAAACACAAGCTTCTAAAATTTTCGAAAACATCCGCAAGGAGTGTAACATCTGTTTCAAGATATAAATTCGAATACTTGCCAAAGTTCTTACAATTGAAAACTCGTCATAGTTTTTCAGCATGTTTATAATCATCTAGAAATATTGATTTCCTGTTGAGTCTATTAAACAATTTTTCTATGGGGGGCATAGACCTTCACGGCACTGACCTTCAGCAAATCGTTTAGCACTATCCATGTAATCATATGAGTATACACCTTTTCGCAAGAGTAATTCAAATTGATCTGTTGATATATCAGGATATTGATTATGAGTATGTTTTAATTGATCTCGCCCACCTAGATACAAGGTTAGCTTGGCAAGTGAAGAACTCATGAAATTCATCGAATCAATGAATCTTAATCTTACAGCTTTCATTTTCTTCTCCTTCGTTGAGTGCGGATTTGGGAAGTATACACCTTTCGTAAAAGACATATTTTTCCATATTGATTGGAAGCAGATCTATCGGACTACGTTTTTCGTGTTCGTTTGTGTTTATCCCATGTTTGTTGATGTTCATTCGTTTACAATTAAAAAACTGTCAACATTTTTTCTATAACGCCCCTCTTTTTATTCGTCATCCTTGCTAATGAGCATAAATCCGTAGTTTGATTCACTTCAACAACGAGAGCATGCATCACGAAACTGAGAAAAAATCATGTCAGTGTTTACATGATCCCGATATATATGTTTAAGTATTAAATCATCTTGTTTGAAAAGAATTAAAAGATTAGCATTATCTCGTATCAAATGTCTTGGATTGCGAGTGTAAGTTTGGCATCAATAGAAAGTATCGATATTACGATGTCGACCCATACTGAAGTATGTTTAGATATTATTTTGTTTATCACATGCTACGTTATCAAATATAAATACAGAATTAGTTTTTGCCTTCGTCGGCTCCAACACTGCAGCATCGCTAGCGGATAATAACACATCCGTAATACAGATCGTAATATTTGTTTTAACGTCACATATTTAGGTTGATAAAGCGATTTCGAGAATACGTATACATTTTCAAATTTCAAACCTTTAGGATTTTCCAATAAACTCATCATTACATTCGTTTTACTGCATTTGGAGGGTCCCCAAATGATGTATCTTATAGTACTCGGTAGTATGTGTTCATTCTTCGTCACTGTCCCTGGCAACTCTCCACCCGTCTTGGAGTCATAGTTTCTAACATGCAACGTTTCACTCTGTTTCTCGAAACGGATCTTGCATAACTATGTCTCCAATTTATGTACAAGAGTTTCTATTCATAGAAATTATACACAACGTTTGCAAAAATGTCTTTACATTCATATCTTATTTCAATAATACATAATAAACTAATTTGCGTATGACGCTAGTCATGGGCTCTGCGTGCACACTCTGAATGTTATGTAAGGAACAGGATAGATTACTGACTGCCGATTCTATATCCATTTCAACCGATCATTTCCGACTGCTGCTGCTGCTGCTGTTACCAAGCGCTATAGCTGTCGATAAATAAGATGACTGCGCTCCAGTCGATAAAACAGGATGCCGATAAAACAAGGAAACAAAATGGCGAAGCCCGTGGCGGCGGTGGTGGTGGGGCGCAGAAGCGGAGCTTATAAACGCTGGGGGAGGGGATCGCGGAAGAGGAGATCGTTGGAGAAGGGCATAGTGACCGAGGTCGGGGATTGGTGTTGCAGGGAGAGGAGACAACCAAACAGTGGCCGCGGAGGGCAGGGCGGTCCAGGGGGCCCCCAGGGGGCAGGAGTGGGAAGGTCCAGAACCCCTATAGCCCCTGCACTCAAAGGGCCGGAAAAATCGTAATTTTCCGTTTTTCCATGTAAAGTTAAGCATGTAGAGTTACTCGGTGTAGAGTTGTCTCATGTAGAGCTTGCCCGTGTAAAACTGGGTTGATCCACTTGGCTGATATGACATTACTGCCACACCGGCCTATCTGAGTAGAAATTTGTTCAGGTTGTTTGTTGTCGTATCAGGTTCGAATCAGGTATCGGTATTTTATGTCTGATCGGGGTAGCCAGATTAGGCCCCCCCAGATTAGGCAGATTATCATTACAACATTTGTAAATGTGATTAATCTGAAATAGTCCACATCACGCTAGTACAAGGCACATTAGGCTTATCATGTGAGTCCCTAATTTTGTCACGATTATTTATTGGGATATATTGTATAAATCTGGTTAAAGTGAGCCGCTTATTCGATCACTCGAGCACTTCCAAAATACGAATCTGAATTTTATATGTTCTAGGCAGGTGCTTAACGACGGTGTGTGCAAAATTTCAAAATTATTTATCGTCTAATTTACGAGATATTTGGAATTAAATTATCCAAAAAATGCACTATATAGTGTAATGTGATTTTGAAGAATTCCATTTTCCGAATTCCTAATCCGCCTTTACCCCTCTGCTTGATACATCGGCGCTCTTACACGTCGCTGCATATAATTTTAAGTAGGGCGAACTCCGGAAATCTTCTATCGTCTTGTCTATCGTCCTTTGACGTCGTGACTTTTTTATTTCCGATCTTTGACTTTTGCTTTCTTTTCTTTTACGCTATGTACCCTACACCACCTGCCGCCATCACTATTCTAGAGGATTGTGCTAAGACCGCCGCAGCCGCCAGTCAGGGTCGTGCGCAAATGGAGCATCCCGGATGAAGCAGCCTCCACGGCCTCTGGCCGCTCTGCCGGGGCAGCGCCTGGGCCCTCCTCACCTGCACCGCTGACCTGGGGTGGACAAAGTTCCCCATGTCCTGCCGTACAGCCAAGAACTGATCCCCCATGTCCCTGCGACATGACGCCGCTGGACCGTCCGTAGGAAGAGCACCCGCATCTTCGCCAGATCTTATGCCATGCCGCCCCTGCTCGCTGCCTGCCGCTACCAAACAACTTCGTCGTTCCTCGTGGATCTTCGCCTAAATTCAGACTTTCGGTTCCACCCATCTCTTTAACTATCGCTTCCTTATTTTTATTGAGTTACGCCTTACGTTTCTATTGTCCGCTAACGCCAATCAAATGGCAAATTTGACAAGTAAGGAAAAGGGTACGTTAGCTTCTTGGCGCTTCTGCATTCTCGCTCTCGTTCACTTATTTCGAGGGCATCTGAGGGCTATATCTATTTTCTTGGTGAGAATCTTTCGCTAATTTATAACGTGATTTTTTAAAATTTAGAGAATTACTCGTCTAGGCTTTCTGCCTATTCGGCGATTTTATGAATTTTATGAGTGCGATTTCCGCGTTCCCGCTTTTAGCAAAACGGACGATAATGCAGTTACGTGTTAAATTATTTTGTGATTTGATTCTTCTTTGTCTCGCGAAATCATGTACTTTCCGTTACCTAAATCTGTGTTTCTGGAGTCTTCTCGTGAGTACCCTAAGAATTTGGAATTTCTAAAAGAAAAGATTGCTAACTTCTAGTCCCATCACTTTAGTTTGTCGCATAGAAAGTTCCTGAATTCTTTCGCTACTGAAAAATTTTAATTTGATATAATTTTTATATAATAATTTCTGACTGAAGTATTATGTCTCGTATTTGATTATCGCTTATGGAGTTTCAATTATATTACTTTCATTTAATTCAAGTATAACTACAATTTCAATATTTCCTGGATATTTTATTCTCTAAAAGAGAGAGAGAGAGAGAGAGAGAGAGAGGGGGGGGGGGAGATGAAAGAAAGCGTGAATGGGATTAGAATGAAAATATTTAGAGCCAATAACAGGAGCGAAAGAGTAGGCATGGAAGCGGAAACGAATGAAGGAGTGCTTGTGTAGCGAGTGTTCTAAAAGGAAGTAGTCGTGCGTCGAGAAGGGAAACATGCAGTGGAACGGAAATATAAGTGAAACGGGTGAGAAAAATAAAGGTGGTTGAATTATTTAGTAACCAGCGGGTCCTTGGGTAACAACACGTTACTAGGATGATTCTTAAATTGAAAATGTTTCAATTTTTAAAATCATTTTATACTGCATTATTTAAACAATATGTAATATGAACAATTTTTAAATGATGAATCTTTGTCCTTCCACTTGTCTCAAAGAAATATTATTATAGTGCTAGGAAAAACTACCTTAAGGTATTAGTACGGACCGAAAAGTTCCAAAAGTCGACCCAGTCTCTCTCTATTTTTAACTTATTACAATCGTAAAAAAATTGATTCGACATTATGTATTGATGCATGTATGATTATTTGAAATGACTAATATTATATTTAAGAACGATAAAAGTAATTTTTTCAATGTAAGATTTGAACAATCCAGCGTCAACTTTTGAACTGGTACAGTTCACTCACACACGCCCATCCCTGCATCGATAGGCGTACACTAATGTACGTTGCGCGGAGAAGACCACGGCAATGCCGCAGTGTCAGCTATTGCGGTAGCATAGTATATACCGACTAACTGCCCTGTGCATACCATACTGTGATTTATTTCCTAAACAAAAGTGCGGTTATGTTGAAAGTAAATACAGAAAATTTAGTTCGTTATAAAGGAAAATGGAAAAAGAAGACTACGGATATTTTAAATTTAAACCCCAATGCAAATTTTCACGATGCATTATATGACGTGGAAATACTGGAAGAACTCAGCCTTGCTGCTATTGATATTGTCAGTTTGTTTACAACATGCAAGCGATTCATTGAAACTTTGAAGACTTGCACGCACAACAAAAAGGTGGCGATGGCATTGCCTTATTTGGAGCCGTTAAAAAATGTGATATCAATAGGAATGCTCAAAAAAATCGCCAGCGCTGGTATTACGTATGATAGGCTGCGAGAAGTGCAAAAAACGAATGGAGAGAAGGGAGTTGTTCATTTATTATCAGAGCGAATAATGAATAAAAAACCACTAGTCACTGACAATAAAAGAATATTGTTGGCTATTACTAAGTTTCTTGCAAAGAACATTAATTGATTTGTAATAAAATGTGATAAGCTTTAATTCGCACGTGATAATTTACTACATTTGTAAGGTGAAAGATATTTGTCGTTATACAATTTCTATTTATGTATGGAGCCGTTATCTACTTTATAATAATATAAGACGTACTACTCTACATAATAAATAAATGTGCACAACAGAACGTGATACCAAAAAAAATTGCAAATAAAAAAGACTGCAAATGAAAAATCAAAACTCGTATTTTTATCACCTGCAAGCATGTTATTCATTATTACATTTCGTAAAAGAATTTCTATTTCTATATACATATTAGCACCTAGTGCAGTTGAAGAATTTTATACTGCTACTGGAGCGCATTGAGGTTATATTGTCAGTTATGTATCTACACCGCACATAGTCTCAGAGTGGATGCAGTGGTCTACACGTATATGCATCGGTCACGGTCTCAGAGTGGATGTAGTAGTGTATACATATATTCACCGAATACATTCTCAAACGCAATGTTGCCGTAACGCTCTCTTCTCAGCCGTCGTACGGGAGATTTCGTAATAAATATCGAACTTCTTTCATGTCTATCAATAACTCCTATAAGTAAAAAGTTCTGACTAAAAATCTAAAAAATTCCTAATTTTTTCCTTTGCCACATACTAGTTTTTCATCGAAATTACGCGGACGAGTCAAATGCAATAAAAAAAAACCATGCGCGTTTTATTGGCCAGGTTAGGGAATACGTTTTACAAGTCCTGACTTTAACTCGGAAATGAATGAGTGAATCGTGTTAAAAATTTGTAGAGAGATGTACTGCTATACAAATTAGACGTAAAAAAAATGTCAGCTCGATTACGCGGTTTTGAGTTTATTGTAGTAATACCTTAACTTGTAGTGTGCCCGCCTAATTCAAAATTTTAGATACTGATTCATCATTTTACATGATTCATTTAAGATCTCGCACAGGTATGTACATGTTGAATGTCTCGGTGCAATATTTCATGCACTCCAAAGACATTCTTCAATGAACGGTAAGTTTCGTAATTCAATTTCTCATGTATTTTTCTATTTTATTTTATATTTTCTCACGGATATGCCTTTTCTAAAAAAGGCAGGATTATAATCGCAAATGCACGAAAGCAAATGCACGAAAGCCTGGCAATGCATCACATAATGAATCACTTAAAGCATTACGTAGTTTTTGTATGTCGATATGTCGCAAGGAATTTCCCGTTCCGATTTCCATCCATATTTCTTGTACGGAACACATGCGCGTTAGATTGCCCAGCAGTATAATCAGAATGTCGGTATTTGAGCACTTGATCAAAATATTTGATGAACAAATTTTAGATGCATGGTACAGTATTTTTGTATCAGCCTCCTCGTGGTTCGGGCAATTCAGAGATATATCCCGATTTCGGATTATCTTTCCATCAAAGACGTGGTATCTGTAGCATTCCGTGTGGTTCAAGTAAATGATTTTACTGCCAACGAAAGACGCCATTTCGTCGGAAGCCCAATGATCTATCAAAAAACCGACCAGTGCTTCTTTAAAGGAACTGTTCCTCAGCCCGAGGTTTTTTTGTGTATGCAGGTACGTCAGGAACTATTGCATCGAAGGTTCTCCTTCTTTTTCTTGTTCTTGTATTTACAGTCGGGACCGACAAAAGGTCGCACTAGGGGTTCAACGAAAACGTCGTTATTCCCACTTGGAAGTGACTTTTCATTTTCGTTATCAGGTGTTCCAGCTCGTAAATCATCATCAACGTCGTGTGTTTCATTTTCCGGTATTGTTCCATTTTCGTCTGAAGATGGTTCTGCTGATTTATTAGTGTTGGATTCTTCAAATTGGAATATAATTCCGACAGTATCGTGCAGTGTATTCTTGCCATTAATAGTTTCCACAAACCTATCGTAATTATCAAAAGCGACTCCGGTACTCAGATGTGAAACTAACGATATACCTGCTAGAGACAATTGTGATTCTTCAGTTGCAGCATAAGTTAGCTCACTTTCAAGTTCTTCAATTACATTGTACGAGCAGCAATGGCCATATCTATTCAAAATATCAATCACTTTTCTGCTGCTCGTTAAACTTTTCAACGTCATGCCAAGAGTCATGTGTTTTGATGTTTCAATTTTTCCATTTGAGACTGCATAAATAAGATCTTGGCAGAAAAAATTTACTTTTCTTATATGATCAGGATTATTTCTGAGTTGGCAATCTATATCACTCATTACAGTCGTATCAAATTTATGTAGAGATTTGGGTGTTGAACACTCACCTTTTATCAAATCTTTGGGTGTTAAATTTTCAGGTAGATCTTCTTTTTTAATATTCAACAGATCTCTTCTTAAAATGAGTGTAGGTCTTCGTAGTATATACTCCTATACACCATCCTAATAACGCGAATCTTGACGCACCTATGTGGTTATCAATATCTTTTGCAGAAACTACAATTTTTCTGTGGTGAATTGTGATGATTTTAACTTGATCACGAAATTGGGACCTGATTTTTTGTTGTAGGTGCTGCTCAGAGAAGGAAAGGTCTACGTCATTTTCGACATTTTCACCAAATATTCCAGTCAAAATTTCTGTATAAACAGTGAATAATGATGATAAAAAATTTTCGTGTCCACCTTTACTTATTTCATTTTCTATGTAATAATGCAGTTTATCGAAAGGTCGTTTGTGATTTTCTCTGGCAGTATGCCAGGTTGTCTGCTTATTGCTTTGAACAGATGACTTGTATTAATTGTAGTATGCAGATTTACAAATGGCATGATATACCACTTCACAGGACGTTGCAAAATCATCAATATTTTTTAACATTTCGAGGTCATTCCTTTCGGCGGCGTATTCCTTTATGACAGTCTTTTCACCAATAATGCACTTCTGTAATTTCGTTTTATGAGTTTTCCGATCTTTTCCATAAAATATACATACTTTTGAGGGTTGCTAAGGGTGGAATTGTTTGAAATTTCCTCTGTAGGTTCTGGTACTGGAATTTTTTCAGATGAAGTCGAAGGTTATTGGAGGGTGCAATCGCTTGGAATTTCTTGGGATGAATTACCTGACTGCGAGCTCAACGATATTGATGGGCTTTGGTCAGAATATTTTTTTTCTACAGCCGTAAAGTTTTTGTAGCATCTGGGATGGTATCCACTGATTTCATCCACAGCGATAGGTAGATTACGCCCGTGATACTTGAGTTTGTGTGCATTTCTTAGAGCTTATACAGTTTGACACTTTTCTACTGATTGTTGAGTAAATAACACAATATTTTCATCACTGTGCTTTCCACATATCGCACAACAATTTGTTATTGAAGCCATTTCGATCGTAATTGTTACTTATTTACTATGATCATAATAAATCACGTTGCGCGCACTCGCCATGACTACACGCAATAGGCACAACGCCGCTATGGAAACGAGGTTCGGAACTATTCGGCTAGCACCGTCTCAGTCTTACACGTAGGAACGAGCGGAATCTGAAAACGCCGATCTTTGTTGACCGGGCTCAGCTGCCGACGGTCGCAGAGTAGCTGTATCCCCTCCACTCGGCCGAACCCCTCGCTTCGCGTGGCCCCCGTTCCGCTACTCCCCGCGCAGACCAACACTTTCATCCGAAATCGCGGAACTTTATTAATTATTTTCGAGGTGTTGGCAACTGAATTTCGATCTGGCGTTCTACGAGTGTTGTAGGGCGATATAATACTTTATAAAAAGAAAATTGTCAGATCTGCTGCTGTCACTTAAAAATATATGTATTTTAAATGAGTATAATCCAGTCTTACGCCATGCTATACACGAGATACACGTCTGGCTGTTTAAACTAATGACGTCACAGAATAGTAGATCAGATTTGAGTTGGAATTGACCGTTTTGAAATGACTTGAAAATCGCGTTTTTTTACCTGGACCAGGTGTTCAAATGCAGCGGGGCTGGACTGCCAGACTCACAGTTTTAAAAATACGGACCCCATACATAGCGCCTGACGAAAATGTAGCCGTGCTGAAAAAGCTTAATGAAATCTGTCGCTAGCTCTTGAACTATAAGGAGTTCCGCCTGTCCCGAAATATCATCACAACATATACTTTTTGTAAAACACTTATATTTCGCCATATTCTTCGAAGCAGATCTATCGGTCTGGATCGATGGTTATAGTTTTACCAGGTTTCTCACCATAGTAATAACGTACACACAAATCTCTAATTATGAAATGAGCACGATAGCCAGATAAATTATGAAACACTATCGGAACAATTCTATCGTCTTTATAATTGAGATTGCATTTATTGAGCGCAGCCTCCCGATACTTAATCGTGAAGTGGTAATGATCACGAATTTTCTAATTATCCGAGTCATCGCGTATGAATTTTTTATTACATATACGACAATGATCTTCCTTATGGAATGCCTCAATTTCTTTAGCACTCATAGGAATCATTGATAGGGGGTAATCGACCGTTTTGCGATATCCTCAGCCATTTGTCTCATTTCGCACGCGAACCATTCTAAACAACTTGCCTCTATAAGAATGAAATTTGCATAGTACGTTATCGTAACTATGTACTACGTAATATGCTATGCTATATGGTTCATCGTGTTGATATATTATACTTCAATAAATGATCTCTCGTTTTCCATGTTTCGATCACACTTACTCACGGATTTTACGTAACATTCCATGTTTGCATATACAACAAAGGACACTCTCTCCTTGAAGATGTGATTTTTAAATGTAAGGCATTCATTATCAGCAGTAGACAAAATGCATTTTACGGTATCGAAGTATAAGTATATAACCTTGAATATGAACTTTAAGTTTATTCTATGTATGAAAGTAAGAGAAGCAACGATCGCAAATCCACTTCTTTGCCTTTCGCTTAGGTAACTGACTACCTACTAAGCGCGATAAATTTGTTATCCAACAATAGTCGTAATTCCCTCTATTGTTTTCAAGCATTAGTAAGTTTATGTGCACATCCTTCATATTGCTAGTAATTCTTAGAGATAGTACTTCAAGCTGTGCTTTGTTCCTGCACTCATCGTTCTCAATTTTTTTGAGAACGTACACATTGATTGATAGATCATTCGGATTTTTAAATTTCGCAATTTGTTTTAGATCCATCACAAATTTAATTCCTCTTAGATTAAGAATTGTCTTGTTATCTGGATATGAAATAATTCGATCGATATGCGACTTTGCAGGTCTTAAAGCAGAAATTACTGCCCAAGCAAAGCAATCATCTTCTATGGTGTTCACGTTTACTACCCCATGTTTCATTCGTATTTCACGAGGTAATTCCACATAATGTCCTCCATTAAATGATACGTATTTGCTTATATTCACATACAATTCCACGAGCTTCAGCAACACCCAGCCTGAATCCTGCTCTTGAAATTCAGACATTCTATTTAATATAGAACTCTGTACATTTTCATGAAACCATTTAGAGACATCTGTCGCCTCAAAAGTTTGTTTGTTCTTAGTAGCAAAGTTTTTCGCTTCAACTTTCTCACTCGTTGGTACTTTATACTTCGCTAAGAGGCATGTGTTCACTTTCAATGGATGAATGCCGATTATCTCTTCAATCTTCCTTACTGTTGGCAACCGCACCACACATTATTAGTTTAAAAAAAAGAAAGAAATTATTTATATTGAGTTTCGTTAGATACATTTTGTTATTACAAATTAATAGATCCTCTGAAGTTATTAGTTAGAATTTATAAAGTGGTCAAGAAGGAAAAGAAAACGATAACAATACAAGTAGAGAGTTTTTATGTTTTTATTGTATTATGAAGAAAACAGGCTGGATAGAATAGTAATGGAAATAGAATGGTAAAATGAGTTAGTTGTAAACGGAACGTGAACGAGGACGGTGTGTGCTCGAGGGGAGACAAATTCTTGGCATCGTGTGTTCGACAGCGGGAGTGGATCTCGTTCGGTTACCCAGAAAAAGAAGTGGTAACAGATTGGATCGGATCCACTTGACTGAAAGGCTAATCGAACTTAGCATTATCTCTCGAGACGGATCGTCGATTAGAAGATACATTCTCACAGATAAGTAACTGTGAGAATGAGAGATCCCGTGATTGCCGTTCATTATTAAAATGTTTTCTCGTCTCTCCTATGCTATAAAAATCGAACCACGTAAACAAATCGGTTGTAAATTAACGCATAATAAGTGTTATACGTGAACACGTTTGTGATTGAATTATGGCTTCTATCGCTCCCAACTACCGCGATGGGTTAAGGTACCGGCTGATTAATTGGTTACACTCACAAATTCCCATTCACACTCTTACAAATAGTTTTTCATCCTTGATCCCGGAAACATTCATAATCGCACCCGTAATAAGTGCGTTCCAAAATGCATGTTCAAGCACTCCACACTGCACTAGAGGATTTTCTAGACGAATACGTTTTACTTGAGGTTCGATCCTTCACCATGAGTAGATTCAGTAAACTATGACTGAAAATTACTGTTCTGAACAAATGTTCAGTTTCTATTGGGAGTATCTTCGCCTGTCTACTAACAAGGAAAGTACCTGAAACGTACGCACAAAATTAGCGGCCCATATTCGGTTCTAGGTGGTCAGATACCATTACATACCCGAGTAGAAATTTCGTAAGGCATGCATCCTATTGTCACACAAGGTCCGGATCGGTCCTAGATACGATAACCTTATATCGACCTGCCGTAAATTTACCCGATTAGGTCCACGTAAGGCCGAGGTATGGCATTCTTATTTAAAAATGTATTTTTATCGGATCAGGATCATGTCAGACTTAGATGCGGTATAATTAAATAGATATACCTTCATATTACCTTACCTCAATGTGGCATACGGATTGTAATTTTATTTAATATATCTTAAGTTTACCTAATCAGGTCCACGTAAGGTTCAGATATGGCATTCTTGAGTAAAAATGCCGTTTTCTACCGTACGAGGCCCATGTCAGGCTTAGACACGGAAGACTTATGTATATCGATATGCCTACATTTCACCTTATCAGGTCCATGTAAGGCCTAGATATGGCATTCGTACAGTAATTTTGTCTGATCTATCTTAGATTTCCCTGAACATGGGAGACATTTTTCGAAGATATCTTGTGCGAGATGTAGCGATGCATTTTACCGCGGTCAAAAAAGTAAAAGACAAGGAAATTCTTAAAAAAACGACTTTTTATAAATTGCTGGAAGGTGCTAGTAAACTTCATTTATTTTTTTTATTTCATAAATATTTTATTTAGCTTTGATACATAATCCTTTAAATTATTGTAGAATCATTCTCGAGAGTTTTTGGAGACGGCACAGAACCAAAAATATTCCAACAGACGGTTTGCAGTACAATGAACAATGCCAAGGACTGAAAAGTAACTAAGTTTTTTTAATATTAAGAAAGAAATCAAAATGGAAATTAGTTTTTCTAGACAAACGGTTTGTATTTACTTTTTCGTTTTTCTAAAAATTGTATCGACATGTTTTGATTTTACTGACTTGACATAATTTATCATCGATATAAAAAACCTTTTTATGTTTTACTTCGTTACACAAAGTTCATTAAAGTTCATAATTTTTTATTAGTTATAGTTATGGTTAAAAATTCAACTATAATGTTTTGTAATACCTTACCGGAATTTCTATTCGGGTAGGTACGAAGCGACTTTTCTACTGGACCAATTACCGCACAAAGTATGTGAAATACAAAAAAATGTTTTATACAAAAGTTGCATGCTTTCGAATGTATGCTCAGATGACCTGACTACAAATTTCGTTAAATCTTTTTGTTTAAGTAGATAATTACTCACACTGTGTTAATTTCCGGGAATTCCAGCATCTTTGCAAGGACTCAAAATGTGCAGAATCGCATTGTGAATTCAAATGTACATGATAAATCACTCCTTTACATCGCTTTTCGTTGTAAATAGTGGATGAGACATAGAACAAAATGATGAGAGTTAAATTTACACTCAAAACAGGATATAATTTAGTCATTTCGGTACAATATTTAACATATTTATTTTACAACATGGAGAATATCACCTTGGCATAAATTTTGCACCATGTAACGAACGGAATTCACGAAATATAACAACAATATATGTATCAATGTAAAACAGACAGAAGTTGAAAGGCACGTTATTACATATTTTGTAAACGAAATCAAACGTAATAACAACATATATCAGTGTATATAAAATTTGTTTTATGACTCATACATACTACAATAATGATATTCTATGAAGAAATGTTGGCAAAGACTCCTGACACCAAGCACATGTAATTACCGCTGGGACACCGCATATGACACATTCATCGAATGTATGATGAAAACAGAAGTCAACGGAAGTTGTTAATGCTGACGGTTCCTTCTCTATATAACCACTTTTATACCATCCATAGTTTAACAAATTAGTAAACCGAGGTGACGAAAACTGATTATGGGTTAGTGATTGCAAACGAAGAATGTTATCTCTGGCATGAAGATTAATGTCGTATTGGAATAAAATAACCATATCGGGAAAATGTTTAACAAAATTTTTCCACAGACGAAATCCGTAGACGTCCAACGGCTGAAGTTGAGCCGTTGTTCCTAGAGATATGGTCAGAAGTACGAAGTCTATGACTTTTGGAGTGACTTCTCCTACAGCTTGCGCACGTCGACCTCTCCAGGAATAGAGAAGTAACACTGAATTATGTTGGATTTGCTTAGCGTGCTTGCCGAAACGTATGCGTGCGTGCGCAGCCGAGGCTTCTAGAAAAGCCGGGGTATCCCCTCTCGTTGCTACG
>JARQTG010000042.1:38658-65608 GCA_030142615.1 Syrista parreyssii
ATGATCTCGAGTAAGTCCGTGTTTCTTGTGGACTTCTTCGGAAATGACGAGCGAGTCATCTTTCCGCGTAGGCAGACTTCGCAGTCTGGGATCTTGCTTGTTCCGTCGAGCTTCATCCCTAGCACGCTTCCTCTACGATCGCCGTCTAGAAGGTCTCTGAAGTTTGGGTGCCCCATTTTGCGATGCCAGCTCATTGTGGCTTTCGAATCTGCCTCGCTCTCGATGACCTTGCAGTCGTGCTGTCCTTTTCGTAGATAATACAGCCCGTTGGTTCGATCCGCCATTATTTCCGCGTTTCCCCTCGTGTCGAGGATGCTTGCGTGATCTTTGTCAAAAAAGAACTCGATAACCGTAGTCGGTGATTCTTCCGACCGACGTTAGATTTGTCCGCAAGTCCGGTACGTGGAGGGCGTCGTCGAGCCTCAGATTTTTGGGTCGACCGTCAATTTCCGCAGCAACTCTCACAACTCCTCGTGCTTTGATTTCGGTCGAAACATCGTTTGCGAGATTTAATGTCCCGACATCTGTTTTCGCGATTTCCACGAATTCGTGGAGGTCCCTGCACATGTGCGACGTGCATCGGCTGTCCAAGCACCACGCGTCGTTGGATTTTGAATCGCCTGCCGCGAGCGCTTTGTGCAGACTCGACTCTACCGTACAAGCGTAGAATCCTACTTCGTCGATTTTCTTCGCGCTCGGTTTCGGGTTGACTGGCTCGTTAACGCAATATACTGCTTTGTGCCCCTCTTTTTGGCATCTGTAGCACTTTGCTTTGAATGTCGTCTTCTTCTTCGGTCCGTTTCCACTGCCGCTGGCGCCGCGTTCGTTGCTGCCTCTCGCGTCCCCACTATCTCGATTTGCGTACGATTGTGTGCGTCCGAATGCCTTCTTGTGCGCGATCATCGCGTTCTGCGTCGAATCTTGTGCATCCTTCTTCCGCGCATCGCTCTCCTCGACGATTTTCACGTGCAATGCCTCGGGTTCCGGTAGGTCGTCTCGCGACTCGATAGCGCATCGAAAATTTTCGAAATTCGGTGGGAGACTGTACAACAGGATGATCGACAATAAATCGGGATTTACATTTATCTCCATCTCGTTCAACTTGTCGATCGTATCGAAGAATTCGTCGAGATGCGCGCGCACGTCGCCATTGTTTTCCATCCGATGAAGCGTCAGCTTCTTGAGAAGCGTGGCTTTCCGTGCTGGCCCTCTCGACTGATAAATCGCAGCTAATTTTGTCCATACCTCGTTTGACGTCTGGCAGCCTTTTATCCTTTTTAGTTCCGACGGGTTTATCGCAAGGATGAGGTTTGATCTTGCCTTTCGGTCCTTGTTGATCTACGTTTGTACCGCGTCGGCCGGTTGCTCGGGCTTCGCCTGTTGTCCGTTCACGAGTTCCCATTCGTCGTTCATAATTAACAAAGCCTCCATCTGAATCTTCCATGTGTCATAGTTTTCTTTGCTTAGCGCCTCGATTCGAACGTTTTTGGTCGACGCCATCTTTATCTCGACACACGAGAACGTTCTAGAACGCGACACCAAAACTTAACGTCGAATAAATCCGAGTAAAAGAAAACACCGTCGCTGTTTCGTGCTTTTGCCGTCAATCTGGGCCCATAACCTATTAAGACGCAATCGATGGATGGGAAACAGAGACACAATGTATCGTTGATGAAGCACACGAGTTTAATTAAGTAAATGAATCGGTACACGAGACGATGTTATTCCGTACGTGGCCGCAACGCAAGTGAAGGAGAAAACATGGCGCGCGACGCCGGCGTGTAGCGACAGAGAGTTGTTGAGCCCGCCACGAGGCGTCGTCCCAAGACATCCGGTCGACCGCGTATCGCCAATACCGCGCTAATTTCAATAGTTCGTGATCGTTTGACCCAGTCTTGCCCTTTTCGGGACTCCCGACGCCTCCACGAGCTGAACTAGTCGGTTCGAGGAGTTACTGTTTTCTTACCGTTCTAGTGATCCGCGGTTCCGTTCTGGAACCTGGCGCCCCACATTTAGTAGGCCCGGGGGACGTCAGTACGCGTGGACAGCAGATTAGTCTTGCGGCGCGACTCCCTTTTCCCGTGAGTGGGGAATTGCGTCGCAATATATATTGTGACGCTTACCTCGGGATCCAAAAAAATTTTCCACCTGACGGTAGTCTACGAACCACCGGTCCTAAGCTCTCTCTCTCTCGATCAACCGATAAATCTACACGTTAGGTCGACAGCCGTGAGGATTGGGCGCCAGGAACTCCTTGTGGAACCTTGCGAGTGCTGAGCACTCGAAAATTGATAGCAATAATTGAAAACTGATTTTATGGTCCGAGAACGGTACTGGTCTCGAATAATGGTCTCTCCTCGTGGGATACAAAAACGAAATTTTTTCAAAAAAGTTTCATTCAAAAATTTCGAACGAAATTAACAGTACGATAACTTAACGATAAGATTCGCGGGATAAATTACTAAAGCGGGAGTGGGAGGAATTCCCGTTCCGCAGCGCGACTCTTTACTTTAACAAGACTTTTCAGCATACAATTGCGTTACGGCGATAGGAACGAGTCACACCAATCACGGAAGAATGCGAAGGGATTCACGATGAATATCGGTAGCCAAAATGCAAGGAACACTAGGTGCAAAACAATAGTACATGCGACAATTCGCACAAAATATCAAAGAAAATTCATTAAAGTAAAAGAGGTATTTTATTATCGCTGTAACGTTAATAAGTGGCCTACGTGACTTATTTCAAATCTTCGCAACAGTACCGGTCACCCTGAAGGGGTCGGTCGGGCGTTCTCTAGAACGTCCTGGATGAGAACGGTAGGGAGAATACCACGAGGCGTGAATAGAAGATTCGAGAAAGCTAAACTTTGATTTTATTAAATTAATCGTACTAAGCAGCGGTAATTAATACGATACACAAAATAAAATACGATACGGCAGTAAAAGCGGCAAAGGAACTTTCTCAATAATTTGCCAAAAGCAATTAATATAAGGTATGAACAAAATATGCTCTCAAACGATAGCAGTAGAACTCCAGGCTGGACAAGGACCACGCCGGTGAAGCCGGGGTCAGAGAAAGATCCAGAAGGGCGAGTTCTAACGCAGTCTCAAATTTACAAATCGACAACTTCCAGAAATACTAAATATGTGGATGACAGTAGAATCTCAAATCGAAAGCGGAACATGAATAGAAATCGCCAGCGCTGTCGTCTTTTGTACTTAAGGTTGTTGTGAGGCCAAGGCAAAATGCTATCAGCGTTATCAAATTTTACACGAATGTTTATCATCCCTTTGCTGATCATCTTGTAAAGTTTCAGAACGATTTACAGCACAGTTTCTGAGAAAAAAATCGTACATTTGAGGTGTTTTAAGCATTAATAGTATTACTGTTATGGGGAATTTCCGATCATTCTATCGTATGTAGGTTATATCTCCGAGGAAAATGCTACCACGTCCGTGAAAAACATGTAAAGGAATAACAGACAGATGATGAATCACATAAACGATTGGCATATTCTGCATGAAGGTTTAAAGCACCGTTAATTAATTATTAATTAAAGAAAACGCTTTACTGATGGAAAATCTTGCACTTGTGAGAACGGGCGAACGAACCTACCTACCTCAGCGATATAAACAGAGATACATATATACAGGAACCCCACAGAACACAATCAGGATCGTAAACAAGAAAAATTATTTCTTATTATTAAGTGCAAACTTTTCCTTTCCAACGATAAATCTTTTTACTAGGACCGGCATTCATTTTTGCGGAGACGCGAAATTATCAAAAGCTTCACATACTCGCGAAGGTCGCGAGCGTTAGATTAGGTTAGGTTATAAACATACGGCGGCATTGCTGCCCACCTCAACATTTCCGTCTATATTCTGACATTGCCAAATTGAGTTGATAAATTAGAATGCTAAAAATAAGTTATAAATAATTCGGAAAACATTCTATGCAATTACAAATCATTCATAAAGATATATTTTAATAAATACCTGTGAGAAGAACATCGAAAAAGTCAACTTATATATTACGAGTACTTCGCATTAGATGAGTGGTAGCAGTGAATCGGCCCAATGCGTAAGCATACGGCACGCCCCGCGTACCTCACCACCGACAGCTAGACCCCACAACAATCTTAACGTGAGCGGAAGGGCATTTGCTCGTGATAAGCCGTAGCTAAGCCGGCGAGACAAAAGGCCTAGCCGGGCACGTTTCTATACTGCCAAAAATACGGTATCACCAAGTATAACAAGAAGGCCCCAAATAATCTAAAGAACGTAATGAAAAGAGAGCGGAAGTCAAGAGGGAAAACGAGGTGCGACCGAAGGGGCTCTAAATGGTCTTTCCTTCCTTCCTTCCTTTCTTCTTACTTTTCTTATCGTTTTCAATGTGACTTGCAACTACACTCACTAGCTGAGGCGCTCCAGACAATAAAGGAGTCGTCTTAGATTAATGACTGTAGGGACCCTAGGTGTCTCTCCTAATTTGCCTACTTTTTTGGGAACTTTCCCCGCTAAGGGATAAATTCCCCTACATTTCGGACGGGAGCAGCAAGAACCGTAACGCGGCGGCAATTCGAACAGGTACGATGGTTGTCGAAGTTTCCCGACAACGCGTATCTGCTAGGCAGGTGGGAAGGAGGACCCGAGGCCCGACGGTCAGCGATTCTAGGCCAGTTTTTCCAACGGTGGCTCCGATGGTGAGGCTGTTGTCGAGGCTGGTAGCGTCTTTTGTCGAGGCTTTCAAAGACGACCGATCTAGACCGAAGACAGCCATAGTCTGGCCGCTCAGTAACTTCCGGCTGAGACATGCGAAGCGAGGCTGATGAGTCTCACGGCGATGGGACCGGCCTGGTGACTTCCCGGCGGACACCTAGGGTACGCAGACCCGGAGGTCGCTCGGCCCTGCGATTTGACGGGGAGGGTACGCCCTGCTTTCAGGTCGACGGCGAGGGTGGCGACGGTCCGTGGTGGCGTTCCTTTTGGACGGTTGGCCGAAGTATTTAGGAGGTCCATCCCAAGTCCTCATTCTGCCTTCTGGCGAGCCCTGCAGGTGAGGACTTACGGTGTCCTTTCGGCTTAGATGGCGGTACAGGACAACATCGCAGTCGATACAGAATTTTCATTCAAATCTCCATGAAACGGTCCTTACTCGATCGTCTCTTTGCTCCTAACGGTAGCAAGAGTGAGTCATCTTCGTTTTGCTCTCGTTGTCGGTAGGTGGTAAGTGCATGTCGGAAATAAGAAAAGCAAAAAGGCAGCAGCAAAATATTCTTAACAAAAACTATAGTGACAGTAGGACGATAGGCGATGCTTACAAACAGTAGGGAGTTCGGAACTTAGACAAAATTTACGATAATCTTATAGGTAGTGATCATTGTGTAGAACGCCGCTACTAATTTTTCTAGTAATTAACGATTTTGTGACGGAATGATCTAGAAACACGTCACAATACATATATTCTGATGTTACTATTTACATCACAAATTTCGTAATGGTTAACTGTCATGTTTCTGTCTCGGAGCGGAGTAACTTCCCTCATTGGGAAATACCCGTTGTGTACCGGCCAAGAAATCCAGAGTCCCTATGAACATATCAGAATCAGTCAATCAGAATTAGGCTAATTTTATTGTTAAAAATAGTTAATGCGTTACGAATCCGGTCAAAAATTCTAGACGCCTCCACCTCATCGCCGACGGTTCCCGAATTAAGTTTCGTCCATGGACTCTACCGCTCTTTATGTTACTGTCGGTACCGATGTCCCAAGATGGGATCATTAGAGGTACCGAAGAGGAAGGAGAGCAGGAGCTACCCTGGCGTGAGGGGTCATGATCCTCCGCCACCTAACCGTCCCGACTTGATCCGGACGAAAATTACCACCAGAGCAACCTGTACACCCCACGGTCACGACAGCGAGTATGTGAGAATTTTGAAGATCCGGGGTCAACCGATTAGACGTGACGTCATATCGCTAGTTAGACAGTGACAGGACTTATTTATTCGAGTTTTAGCCGCCCTTCCACGTATTGCGTTCCGTTGATTACAGAAAGGCTCCGGCAATTAAATATTGACTTTATCCCGTCCTTCTCGTAAGGGATTATTGGGGTGATATATCGTTTCGAAAATAATTTCACTAAAGCTTTTTAATTTGAGTTTATCGGTATGCTTACATATTTGCGCGTAGCAATATAAGTGACAGATTCTTCCGCGATGTTGATTGGCCGGAAAAGGCACTATGTAGCCTCGGATCGAGCTCGTAGTGATCCTTCATGCGTTCCGATATTCGTAAATTGTCTGCCGTCTTGCCCGCTTCAATCAAGTAGTTGTCTCGTATTAGTTTCGCAATGTAATATAACGGTAAGCACCTATTGTTCAAAGGACAACATTTTTTCCGTTTGGCTTTCGTACATTGGCACGTCTAGATCTATTTTGGTATTGGTTCCTCCCGGATTCGGCTTAGGAGATGATCGCGTTTCGCCAGTCAGGAAAAGATTCCGTGCCTTCCTTTATTCATTTTTGTACAATCGAAATGTAATACTGAACTTAGCCTAATGTCTCTGTGACCCTGGAGGACTCTTCGACGAATCCGTGAACTACACTTTTCGTGCATTCACGTATTGCCTTTTCGTTATGTCTTATCACATTTTTCTTATCATATTTCTTATCTTTGCGTACCTTATCTTTTCTGTTTTGTATCTTTTTGCGTAGCGTATTTTTTCTTGAATATTGTTCGAAATTATATTTTGTCTTTGGAATTATTTCACGTGTCCCGCAGAGGACCTTGTAGAGCGTGTTAATTATTTTGTATCAAGTCTTTGTTTCACGTGTCCCACACTGGACCTTGTATCACATAATTTTTATTTCTGTTTCTATTATTTCTCGAAATTGTTAATTATTGTAAATTTTGTTGCGACCTGAGTACCCTGACCCCGCGAACACACGGTCGCCAGGCCGTCCAGTCCACACGTGCGGCAGTACGCTAATTGTAAGTCAGGAAGGCAAACGGCTTGACGACCGAAAGTTCGGAACATAATCAATTGCGCCATGACAAATTGAATTGCATGATTCAACAATTTCGAGGAAGTGCAGTTTATGGCTGCACTTCCGAGAAAAGACAGTCTATAGTCATTTTTCGAACGGAACAGGTGGTCTCAAGGAGTAGACTCGTACAGAAAGGTAGCTAAGTACAGTACTGTACTTATTAATTTCTAATCGATGAACGTCATTTAACTAATCTATTCTCTTGTTCTATTTCAATAAATCTTCACTGTTTCATTACATTCACGCGAGTTCTAACTCCTTAACCGGCAACGATCCCAAAAAATCTCTTGAACCTAATCTCTCGACCCGAACTCTTTCGCCGACGTGACGTTAAGGCACAACAATTTGACCAAGTCCCGAATAAAGGGCCGTTATGTTATTTTTGTTAATGTTACCAAAATTAGTGGGTTCTCAATCTTTTTTTCCGTTCTCAATCACTTTTCCCTTTGTCGATCTTCTCTTTCTCGTAATTTAGCATTTGCGTCTATCGCACGCTTTTACCATACCTTTCCGTTCAGTTTCTATCAGTCGGACCTCATCTCCCCGCACCTCCATAGGTACGCCTTCTATTCTATCCCCACCTCGACCATCTTTCTCTGCGTTCCTCTTTTTTTCCTTTTCACCTTGCATTCCTTTACTAACAATCTGTTGTCATTCTTGCCTACCTTCTCTTCATACTTTACGTCAATCATTCCCGTGGAAACCATCAGCTTTTCCTTTTTCTGTAATTCCTTGTAAGCACGAAACCGAGGTATACTATTCTGTCTATTAAGTATCTTAAATGTGTCTACAAGGTTTACACACGTAAACTGTATAGGCGGTAACGCAAAACGCAAAATATGAAACAATGAGAGATAGAACTGCTTCTCTAGTTTGTCACTACTCTTTAACAACCATTGAACCCACAATGGATTGGGAATGCTTAAAACGACATGTTTCAAAACAATCCTGAATCTCGGTATATGTCGCGTTACGATAATTTGGCCATAAACAAAATCATCACAAACTGCCTTCTCAGTCACTCCAGATATCTACAGGACCATAGTTTCCTGGATACTAGGTCCCTGAAACGATTACGAGAAAAATACTTGATACAAAATTAGATGGACGACAAAAAACGATACAAACCGAAAGCGGCTATACCGTTAGTGACGCTATGAATTTCGAAAATTAGCAACCGTTCCGAGAGGCGCGCTTCATCCCCTACATCCCCTAGCCTAACCAGATTCGAAGTTATATCGGTTTGGGTTGAGCGTTCACGTTCTTCAATTGTTTCGACAATCTCGATGAAATAGATCTTTGGTCTCATCCACCTCTACTCCCTCGGTGGACAATTCTAAGCTACGGTCTTCATGTAGCTTCTCCTCGAAAATGCTCCGCCAGGCTCGTAGTTAGCTCTCTCGTGCTCCGTAGTAATCAAATTTTGCCTGGGTCCTTTCGGATACGTTTAAATATTCAAAAATTAAAAAAAAAGAACGTTCCCACGACGGAAATAAATAAAAATTTATAAAATATCAGTCCAACACCTAGACCCGTGCGATGCAGCCGAAAAGTCGACAATTATGCCCATTCTCTGACGTACATTAAAATGCCATATTAAAACGTATATCGTAATATTATACGTACCGTTCCTGAGGCTTTCAGAATGAATTCGCGAGCCTTTGCATATTCCATGGCTTTGAAGCTCTCGTGACACATTTCGATTATTTGATCACCAGGTTTTAATCGACCATCTTTTCCTGCTGCACCATCTGGATAAACTTCAAGTATTACGATGCCGCCCTATGGAAAGAAAGGATACAATAAATTATTTCTTTCTTCGTTTATGTTATACAAATACTGTAAAAAAAATTTGGTGTTTAAAATAACAGCAATCCAACACTTTCTCGAATTGTATAGAAGACCACACTGTTTTCAGTGTTGATCTGCGTGATTAGGAATATGACCTTTAAAAAGTGTTCAAAAATTTAACACCATTTCTATATTCAGTTAATAAGTATAATATATTTATAGTAGAACCTTAATTATCCCTGCTATTTTGAATCTATCCTAGAAGATAATCGAAAAGCTCTGATAATCCGAACTAAAGAAATAAAAGCACATTGTACCCACAAAGTATTCACGATTACTGTGGAAGAGGCAATTGTGTGCCTATCAGTTGCGACTAGCATGTGTATGTAAAGACAAGCTCGGATGATGCAGACTGCCAGTTACCTTAGTTCGGATAACATGGATTTATACAACTCCGAGACGACCTCGAATAATTGAAAACTTTAATCAAACCAACTCTGATAATCGAGGCTCTACTACAATGTGACACAAAACGAAGTTGCACCTTAACTAAAACGTATACGAACAAAGAATGAACTAATTTCGGTGTTTGACTGCTATTAAACGGTGTGGATTTACATTTTATATAATCATGGTATTACAATTTTATAAGTAGTAATAGTAGTAGTAAAAACAGCTTTATTTCCCTTACAAGTTCTAGCCGACTTCCAGCATACATTTCTGTAGCAGCAAAGATGTTATGCTACGTATATTGGTAATGTTCTTGGGATGAGTGGTCAAGTAAAGATCTTAATGAGAGTTGAATGGTTTTATTATGAAAGGGACACCAAAAGCTACAATCTATATATACGTCTGTCCAGTTCGGTGGTCTAACTCGCTCTGCTCTCTGCTCGTACCTAATTTTGCACTTTATTCCTACCATCTGTTTTTCATCCGTGCATTCCAGAGTCCTTCGACTTACCCTTGTCTATATCCTAATCCTTAAATTTACGGCCTCAAGTACTCTTTCTTTGACACTCATTCTATGGCATGCACCATTCACTCAAGCGTTCTACATACACGCAACTTTCACTCAAGTACTTCCCCGAACGGAGACTTTTGTCTCGATTCTACATTTCTTTCTTTTTTACTCTGAAACACCAGATGAAAATAAGAAAATAAAAAAGATACATCAACATAAAAGGAAAGAATAAAAGAATACCCTGGTGTGTTTGCTCTTAATCTACAACAATTACTTTTGTAAGGAACATTTTGAACTTGTGTCTAATTTTGGTTTTCGTCCTTCCCTTTCCTTTTTCTATCTTCTATCTCCCCCCTTTTCTGCCTTCCGCTTTTTCTTCTTTCTTTTTTTCACTTTCCCTCCTTTTCCTTGTTTCAGCTTCGCTATGTTTCAAACATTCTCATCCGATATACATCATTTCCCTTGCATTCTCATTGTATTTCTCCCAAATGTTAATGGAAAATAAAAATTACGTGGATAGTTGCGTAGATAGGATAAAATACGGGGGTTACGTTTATTTGGTTGCATAACAAATGTGTGACAATCGTTTCGCAATGCATGCGTACTCTCGCTCTCTTGAGTGGAGACTGACTCGCTGTCCTCTCCCACCACACTCGTAGGCCCATTCGCCTGACGCGCACCGCCATACTTCGCGCACTGCGTTACGTTGTTATGCCGCGCGAAATTTGAACGCTTATTTGCTCTAACACTCATTCTTGTATTTTCAATTTCCACTGACTTTTCTTTTCTCGTCTCTTTCGCTGCCTTCTCCAAAAACTTCTATCTGCTCCTTCTTTCTTCATATGTCAAGTCCTTGTCTATCCTTATCTTTGTCTTCTCTTTTATTACGCTTTCATTTTCCCTAATAATCTTCTTATCCAGTCCTCTTCACGTCCTCTTTTCTTCTCCCAAATTTCCTCTATGCCTCTGTCCCTTCCTGTTCCTATTTTAAAAGCTTCTTCTATATTTGCCCTTCTCTCCTCCTTATTTTCCTTTCATTTTTTACTATTAATATCCTTCCCCCCTTTTGCCTCTTCGTTCTCTTCCACTTTTCCTCTCGTCTACTTCTTTTCTGCCTTTTCTTTTACTCCTATTACTCTTGCCTCCTCTTCCTCTTTCTTCCTTATTACTTTCTCTTCTACGTTACGTCCCTCCTCGTGTACGTGTTTTATTTCTTTCGACTTGACCATCTGCGCTATCCTTCCCTCCTGCATCAAGAAGCACTTTCCCTTTTCCAATATAAGTATTACAATATGTATTGTGACATTTAATACTCATAAACATTCATTATTCGAAGGAACAAGTCAGCATCACTATCGTCGTCAGGTGGAACAAAAAGGAAAAACTTCAATATATTTCCTATGTAAATTGCAAAGAAGTAGAATACCAAAAGAATTAAATGCTTCGCTACTGTTATGCGAGACAAAAATTAAAAATACGTATATAAAAAAAAATATAAGTGTCTATCAGTAATTATAATTATTGTTTCCAAATTGATATTTGAAATGACTCTCATTTGAAATATTAATGACTAGTTTTAGTGTTCCTCTATTTTCGCGATGAATGTTGTAAATAATAATGGGCTAAGCGGGCATCCTTGTCTTAGCCCTTTCTCTGTCCTGAATTTTTCTGTTTCTTTCTCCATTATTCTCACCCTAATTCAGCGTTTAATCAAACCCTCCCTTATTTTTCGCATTTTCATCTGCGAGGAAGGTATACAATTTCCCACCTTCCTCTTTCAATCCCTTCTGTGCCACTCATTTTAATATCACTTTGTTGTCGATACATCTTCTTCTTTTTCTGAATCCTTCTTGCATTCCCGATAGTATACCTATCTGCTCCACTTCTCACCTAATTTGTTCATCGAGAATTATTGCATATATTATGTACACCGTATCTATTGAGTGTTTTGACGTTAATTTTCGACGTCACAAAAATCCCAAAATAATACTCGCATGTTTTTGATCACGGGACGCAGTACCGTCCCCGGGGAAATAAAATCCGACTGTACCGGCCAAGAACTCCAGGGTCCCGATTACTCAATTAAGGAATTAGGCTAATTTTTGCCCATACGATAATTTCATGCGATTCACCGAGCCACCGTCACGTCGAGGAAAACCACCTGCAAGAGGAACCACGTCTTCCTCAATATCGCAAGAGGAAAGCCGTCTAAGGTTACGCCAGGGAGCGTGGTGAAACGCTAAAACCAACAGGCGCCTCCACCCCGCTACAGTCCGCCCCGAATAAAGTAGGGAGCCGACTAGAGCAGAACATCGCCACGGACTACAATATCGTCTCGTCAGTCCCGGTACCGGTGCCCTACAGGAGGCACCCGTACCGAAGAGGGAGCTCAGGGCTCAGCTACCTTAAGCCAAGGGGTCGCAACCCTTCGCCGCACCTACGTCCCGTCGAATCAAGACCGGACTTCTGTCAGCTACCCGCTACAACCTGGACGTTAAGGAGACACGGCGCTGTGCCTGGTCAACCGTCCACGAGTTTCCAGTTTCGCGAAACGGCGACGTACGAGACTGTATCGTGCGTAGACTTTAAGGGAACTCAAATATTGGACCATCCTTCCAGTCTCGTGTCTGTACGATTCCTAGGAGGCCCTGGTCAATACCTACTCTCAAGGAGAGCATTCCGCGTCGGGTAATTGTACAATATTCTCGTACCGTATTTTAATTTAATTAATTAGTCCATTGGCATGTCTCGAATATTAGCGCGTAAGCCGTGATTGGCCGCAGACCTCCGCGTAGGCGATTAGCCCAGTGGGCCCTACTAGACTCACCGCGAGGGAGCTAACCCCGACCGGTGAGAAGAAGAACCCCCGAACGATACTCTTGCGTTGACAGCCGTCTTGGCCGGTAGTGTGATAGGAAATAATTCGAAGAATTATTTATCGCCTCAGTGTCGACCTTGTACAGTTCACGGTAAGCGTCTCGACGCCCAGAGGACGAAATCTTTTATACTCTGCGTGCAATATTATAGATATCTCGTTTATCTCGAAATTGTCCTCCCGGTTTCGGCCGAGGAGAAGATCGCGTACCGCCAGAGAAAAAGATTCCGTGCCTTAGCGTGAACTCTAATACTATTTTGTATTGTTATTATTGATCTCGATGTTTTCGGTGACCCTGGAGAGTCGTCGTAAAAACTCCTGAAATACGCTTCTCGTACGTTCCGGATTTAACATCTTCCGTTAATATCTCGCTATTTTCTTTTCTCTTATTCTTTTGGTCAAGCATCATATTTCCTACACTATTTTCTTACCTCTTATCGCATGTCTTTGCTCTAGCCTTCTGCTGTTCAAGTCTGTCCGCTACTTGTTTCCTTTTTCCTTTTCCTACTTTTCCTTTTTGCCTAGCGTGAATTATACTTATCGTTTCCCTTTCGGAACAGCGTTATTTCACGCGGTCGTACATCGACAAATTATCGGTGGAATAGTAGCGCAAGGGCCAATTTATGTATCCGGTCTGATAGAGAATAGCAGTAGAGTATACCGTATTTCTTTGTATCACTTATAGAATTGTCATAGTGTGTAGTATTCGCGTGTCCTGCGAAGGACCTCGTCTCGCGCGATATTTCTTTCTCATTTATGTTCTTGTTCCGTCAATTGTGAATTATCTTTACTACTGTTAAATAAGTCCCAAATGAAAGGGCCGATTGTTTAGTCGTTACATATATCGCGGTCTCTCAATCTACTTTCTTTACCATCTGTGCGTTCCCTGCCCCTCTACCAATCTCTTTCCGTCTCTTTCCGACAAGCCGGAGTCCTTTTTGTTTCCTCGGGAATTTCGTAAGTCTCGTGACGCAACGGTGCGTCTGGCGCCCATTTTTGGCATTTACAAGGATTTAGGTTCCTTGATTCCCGTTTCCGGGAGAACTATAGAGTATCGTTCCTTATATTCGTGGCGTAGTTGGGTTGCTTTGCTACGAACAACCAATTCTCGGAAATTACGTCACTGTACAAATCGTACAAAATACAAAAGAATGTGTTGGTAGTAGAGCCCACAAAGAAACAAACCAGTAAGGAAACAGAAAGGAATATAAGAAATCAAGTAGATGTGTTACCGAATGCGCCACAAATATAAGAAACGATAGTCTGAGATTTTCCCGGGAACGGGAATCAAGAAAACTGGAATTTTACGAATGCCAAATGGGCGCCAGAGGCACCGTTGAGTCGCGAGACTTACGAATTTCCCGAGAAAACTAAGAGGACTCCGGCTAGTCGGAAAAAAACAGAAAGACATGGTAGAGGGGCGGGGAACGCACAGATGGTAAAAGAAAGTTGATTAAGAGACCACGAGATATTCAACAACTATAACAATTGGCCTTTTTATTTGGGACTTATTTACCAAAATCAAAATAATTAACAATTGAGGGAAACGAGAAAATAAATAGGAAAGAAATATCATGCGAGACAAGTTCCCTTTTGGAACACGCGAATACAATTCGTTAAGACAGTGTTGGTACACGCTATACAAGATCCTTGCAGGTCATATGAAATTAAAGAAAACAATTCGAAATACGATGTACTCTACTGTGGTAACCTACCGGACTCGAAACTTAGTTTGGCACTCGCGTTATAATTTCAAAGGCAGATCACTAACACTCGACGGCACGAAACAACGTTTTTCCTAGGAGAAAACGATAAGTATAATTCACGCAACGCGAACTAGAATCGGAAACGGAATCAAGTAGTACACACACAAAATAAGTCCAGCGAATAGTGTAAATGAATAGGTAAGAATTACATTAATACGCGGGTAGGAATTTGAGAAACAGATGGCTAGAGTAGAAGTACGTAACAATAGTGAAATTGAAAATATAATACTCGGCAGTTAGTATAAAAGAAAAAAAGATAGCGAAATATCAACGGAAATTTCGATATCCAGAACGTACGAGAGCGTAGTTCGGGAGTTCTTACGATAACTTGTAATGAATCGACTGTATCGACAACCGATAAAGGTTGGGAGCCGATATAATTTTAATTCACGCACAGAGTATAAAAGATTTCGTCCTATAGGCGCCGAAACGTTTACCGTAAACGATACAATGTCGAGACTATTTCGATACAGGTCTTCTTCTTTACTCAGAAACTAACCACCGGCCAAGACGGCTGTCAACGCAAGAGTAACGTTTAAATATTCTTCCTCTTACCGGTTGGGGCCAGGTCCCTCGCGGTGAGTCTTGTAGGGCCCATTGGGCCAATCGCCTACACGGAGGTCTGCGGCCAATCATAGCTTACGCGCTAATATTCGAAACATGCCAATGGACTAATTCATTAAATTGTTATACAATACAAGATTATATTATAACTACCCGACGCGGGATGCTCTATTTTAGAGTAGATATTGACCAGGGCTTCCTACGGATCGTACAATTACGATACTGGAAGGATGGTCCGAAAAGTTAGGTTTTCTTATAGTCTACGCACGATACAGTGGCGTACGTCGCCTTTTTGCGAGACTCGGAACGTATGGACGATCGACTAGGCGTGTCGCCGTGTCTTCTGAGCATCCAGATTGTAGCGGGTAGCTGTCGGAAGTCCGGTTCTGGGTTGGCAGGACGTTGCTGTGGCGAAGGGTTGGAACTCCTTGGCCTAGGGTAGCTCTCTGAGCTCCCTCTTCGGTACGGGTGCCTTCAGCAGGGCACCGGTACCGGGATCGAGGAGATGTGATGGTAGTCCATGACGATGTTCTCTTCTAGTCGGCTCCCTACTTTATTCGGGGCTGACTGTGGCAGGGTGGAGGCGTCTGCTGGTGTTGGCGTTTCTTCACGCTCCCTGGCGTAACCTTAGGCGGCTTTCCTCCGGGGATACTGGAGAAGGTGTGGTTCTCTCTGCCGGTGGTTTCTTCGACGTGACAGTGGCTCGGTGTATCGCATGAATTTATTGTATGGACAAGAATTAGTCTAACTTCCTTATTTAGCAATCGGGACCCTAGAGTTTTTGGCCGATACATTCGGATTTTATTTCCCGAGGGACGGTACTGCGTCGCGTGATCAAAAGCACGCGAGTATCATCTCGGGATCTTTGTGGCGTCAAGAATTAACGTCACAAGGTACGGAGGAGAATATTGTGTGACGTGATTTTTCAATTCACGGTCACAAAGCGACTAGAGCTACCAATTCAGATAATGATCACGTTCCCTGGTTCTCGTCGAGTCATCACCCTGCTAAGAAATTACGCTCTCAGCTAGATTCATGCAGTTACGCCAACGCTCTCGCAAAGATATACTGCCGTTCGATGAGGTCGAGGTGCTCAAACCTGCCTTGGGAAGGAAGTCTCGACGCACCGAGAGGCCCGGCACGGGAGAGCACCCGATGGAGAGAGGTAGAGGGTTGTAGAGCGGGCAGTGGAGTTTGGATAGGGTTAAGGGCAGGGGACGAACCCTCTGGCCCTAGTTACGGTTAAGGTACTCAGCTGTCGCCCGATGCCCCGGGGAAGCGACCGTGGAGGATCTCCAGTTATGTTATGTACCGATACGCTAAGGAACGTTCTCGATTTAGTTTAAAGGGACGACTCGAGGGAAACGGCGATTAACTATCGACTAAGAAGATCACGACCAATCAGAATGATTAGTTCCAGGATTTGACTATTGTTAAGGGATTCTGTCTTGGAACGCCGACCGAGGTGCCTCGGACTGGCTTGCGCTGCGTTTCCTACGCAGTATAAATGGTTCTCGCTTGTGTAGTTCTTGCGTTGCTCTCGTAAAATCCAAAACATCCTTTATATTTCCTGCGAGTGTTTCGGAGGTGCAATGTTGTGCTATGGTGTAGTGCCCACCTGAGTGTCCCTTGGATATAATTCCCGGTCTTGAACCGGGTCCAGTTCCTGAACCAGCTCCGGTAAGGGTTCCCAATTCATCAATTGGAGGAGGGATTTCGATCTTGTAGCTATCGATTCCTTCGGTCGCGTTCTCGGTTATCTGTTCTCTGTTTCCGGCACTATTTACTTGACGCTTATTCCGACCCTCTGTATCTCAACCTAGCAGCCTGAGCGGCCGTGCATTTCCGTTACCGTCTGCTCCCGTTCGTGCATCCAGTTGCGTTTGCTGATTCTACGCGACCCCAAAGATAAGCGCCTATGGTTGCACTTCTCGATTTTACGCGTCTCCAAAAATCGATATGATCCGTTAAGCTACTGTCTTCCTGAGTCGTGTTCCACCTGAGCTCCCAGGTTATACTGGCTCGTCAGTTCCCGGTGAAATAAATTGGCTGGCAGCCGCCTGGCATGGGGATGCATGGCCGAAGGACTGACGGTCGAAGGTCGTGTAGGTTAGCTATCGGATTTTTAAATACCGGTATCGAGTTTAGAAAAGACGTCACGATTTATTCCAGAAACGTTTGCATACTGCCACATGTTTTTATCATTTTCTGTGTCTCTCCATATCCATTCATCAAATATAGGATTAATTTTTCAATCCTCGTTGCCACTTTTCATCTTGTAATCAGATATGATTTTACAGCTCTTCCGAAGTGGGAAAACAATTTCACGGAAATCGTTATCACTTTCTTCACTATCACTTTTCATTGTGAAATATAGGTTGAAATTAATGAAATGAAATAAGTTTATTATTCGGTTTGCGTGGATTATAATAAAATATATTGTGTTAAATACGTAATGTTAATGTATATTTGCATATGCGTATGTAAGACTAGACGCGTTCGTAAGGAGGTTATATCTCGCGCTTTTCGGACTGCAAATTAGGTTTTGTCAGGATTTGTCGTGGGTCGTAAATGAACACTCACGGAATGTGGTTCACATTCCTTTTTATTGTTCAATTTTGCGCTCTTGGATCGCGAACTATCGCGCCGTGGACTCGCGTTTTGACACACACGCACTCACACACTCGAGCTCGTTTGCTCGATCGCGTGGGTCTCGCGTCGACTCCACCAATTTCTCTCTTTCTTTTTCTCGCACTCGCGTACGTTTATTAACGGGCTCGCACTCGGACTTTTCTCACACGTCTTCACTCTATCGCTCTCGGACTCGGATTTCTTTCACTACCACACTCTCTCGCACTCATACTCGGAATCCGTCGACAGGGTCGTCTATACGCGCTCATCCGACCCACTTATTCGCTCATTGTCTCTCACACACTCACATTAATACTCACGGATCATTTATTCTTAATAATTCTAACAAAAATGTTACTACAAACTCCTCCCTGCCAACTTGGCTTGAAGGCACCAATCGCCTCGGATATAATCATTGCGTACATAGTTTCTTTATTGTTATTTTATTGTTTAAGGACCAGTGTAATTATTGCAAGACCTCTACCCCCCCCCCCCCCCCCCATCAGCGAGGGTATTAACTCGGAGACCTGCGAGAACCATCTTCGAGGACTATCCCCGAGAACCAGCACGATTGGAATCGAAAGAGAGTGGCTACTTTTGGTATTTTGCGCCCTTACTCCCAAGAAGCCCTTTACCTCCTCGTTCCCTTCTTCGCCATAGACCTCTCTATAACCGAGGTAATATTTAAGAAGCCGTTGCAATCGAAAATTTTCTCCCTGAGACCCCCCTCTCCTCTCCCTAGCTAGCCGTGCCCAGTTTTCGAGTAAATAAATATCCGAGGACCGTAGGTCACTCGGCGGTGCTACACCGAAACAGTAGCTGCCGCGCAATTATTGTTTTGAGAATATTATCTAGAGCCGACAAACCGTCCATTCCTTCCTAACCCCTTGCCCACGAATACCTTCCTCCATCCCCCGGTTTCCCTTTCCCGCCGACAGTTTAAAGTCCCATTTCGGCATTACGTGCTCCTGTTCGTGCTCTCGGTCATATTATTGTTTTAATATCTGTTCTGTCTAGCTTAGCCAGTTACATATTACGAGTTCTATTTTAGTTCTTCTTTTCTAGCCTATTATATTTTATTTCTATTTCTTTTCTTGTCTACCGGCTATTTTTCTATTTATTATATCTTTTCTATTTTACCCCCGTGATCTCCTCTTTCACATACTCTCCCCACCCCCCCATCGAACTCCATTATTTGCGTCTGGCCCCCTATCCTGGGCTTAGCGGAACTTAGCTGGCTTAGTGGGACGCCATTTTATAACCCGGGAGAATGAATTACTTTCAAGGGATGATCCGGAAAAGATGCGGAGCGTCTGGACCAGGATCCGAATTCGGGACGTTTCGATTACCGGTAGACTGCTCTAACCACGAGCTACGAGCCGTTTGCCACATCTTCGCCGAATCGACCCCACTAACGAAAATTCATTTTCGTTACAATATATTAATGACTTTATGAGAAAGATTGCTCTTTTACTCCAAGACGTATTGCTCTGAAAAACAATCTTCATCGGCGTGCTAAGCACGTATTTTTTCCCGAGATAATTGACTATAGACGCAAATAACACGTCGTTGGCAATTCTGGGACAAAAATATTTCGACGTGTGTGGCATGTCATTCCAGCGCAAGTGGTTAATATAATATGTTATACAAAAATAAATACAATCATTTTATAACATGGCTCTCGTTCTGTTTTTCTACAGATTCCGTGGTTTAGATGAAACGATGAAATAATAAATTGAATTATTGGTTTTATCAAAAAATGTTTTACACAACAGTTTTAGGGTTTCGAGGAGGCTATTCGAAAGGCTATGATGCATTGACCTCCAAGGGCAGATCAAGGTCCTCTTCAATCTTTTAGTAGTATAAGTTGGCGGGTTCTGGATAGCGATTCCTGCACCGACATTTACCGACATTTCGAGAGCCTTCGAAGATTCGCGTCCGTGCTAAATCGACGTCGTTGACCACCCGGATTTCGAAGAGTGTGACATTACGAGGATCGTTGATTTCATGAATAGAAAGCTGGTTCTAGGAATTTTACATCGGATTCCAAAAATTTTATTCCCGATTCCAGGAATCGCACACGATCGAGAACCTTCTAGAAGTTTCGACAACTCCCCTCCCTCCCCGACTCCGTGCAGGTTTCAGACGGCAGTCTTCGGCCGGTAACTAATTTCACCTTGAATGTTATCTCGCAGAATTACGCATCGAGGATGCAGCCCTTCGAAATGTAAGAAGTTTCCAGAACTTCCCTCCCTAACCCCCCATGTAGATTTCAGACGGCAGCCCACACCGTTTTGACTTCGAACGCTGCCTCGAATACCGGAAGCTTAAAGAACATCCCTCCCCAAACCCCCCATGCAAACTCCAGGCGGCAGCCCTCAGCCGGACACTTTTTTTACCTTAAGGACGATTTACGACATCCTTGTTATTCAGGGTATCAAATTACTCGCAGAAGATAAGCGACCTCTTTGTGCATTTCTGAAAGCGCGTCGGAAACTTTTTGATGTTGAGTTATTCTCGCACATCGGAAGTATCGGATTACTCAGAGGAAATAATCATTGAAGCGTTCGCAGATCGATACCTTCAAGTTACTAAATGTCGAGTACAGGGTAATACCGTGATTTGCATAAGATCCTTAAATTCGGAATTGTAAAACTCTCGACCTTGGTCAACATGCAATTTCTTCGAGATTCGACCCTGCACCAGTATAGATTTCATAGCTGCTGTCACGTCTTTAGCGTTCTTGCTCTTCGTCGGTACGGCCCAAGCAAACTTTGAAAATATATCGATAACGATGAGCAGATACTTGTAACCGTAGTTCTCTCGCGCATACGTTGACATGTCAAACAGATCCACTTGTCAGGTCTCGTCCAGCCCACAGATGTCAACGTGTCGACGCTGGTAATATCTCCTGGCAGGTTTATGCAATTCCCTGACCACCGCTAACTTTTATCCATCCATTCTGCAGCGCATTCAGTCTAGCGTCCACTTGGGAAATGATCTCGGAATTGCGAATCGTCAAGTCCTGTCCTGTCTCTATATCTGTTTCTAGATGCTTCAACGCATCCTTCACGGTAGAATTCAGATCTTGAATCATCAAATTGTTATTATCAATATCATTGCGCATTGCAACAGTCACGTGAAATACGGCATTGACTTCCTGCTTCACTACAATTTTCATCAGATTCAAGGTCACAGCATCGTTTTACTCCTCGAGGTTGGCAACGTTGCTCAGTCTCTTGTTATCAATGTCGTAGTTTTCAGCAGCAGTGAATTTGAATCCAGCACCAGGAACGCCACGGCTACTCGCAATCGCGACCCTGCTACTCAACTGACGTCCAACCACGTCGACACTCATATCGAATGTGACGATCGTGATCGTTCAACCGAATTCATAACTGATACCCACCTCACGCAACTCTTCGATAATCGATACATTTCGTTGAAATGGCTGGGATTACCTGCTTCCCGAGACACAAGCAGCACGCGAAGACGGTCTACCAATTCGTTGAGATCGTCCCAGTACACGTAATCCGTTCGTCTATTTTTAGCAATTTAGATTAACAGGTAATTCTGCAGATAAATCTGCGTCATCCTTATCTCCTTCTTCGACAACATGTTTCTCTTCTTCTTCTTCGTCTTCTACTTCCTCATCATCGACTCCTTTGAAAGAATCATTTTTTAGCGACTTGCAGGATTCATCAACCGTTCTAAATGCGTCATCCGCTTATGCGTGTTGCTCTATTTCATCTTTGATTTCACCCTTAACCTCGTCTTTGATAAGATTATCCTCCGGTCAAGACGCTTTCACTAGTTTCTGCAGTGGAGTCACTACCGGTTTGAAGACATCACTCATCGTCTGTTCGACGTTCTCTCTACCCAACTTCATCATTCTATGCTTTTTGCGAACCGCATCGCAGGCATTTGCGATTCAACATAAGATGTCTTTTTGCTCCTAAAGCTTTCTGCGTTGCTTGTTGTCATTACTGAATCCGAAACGCTACTGCTTCATTTTTTTGGTGATTATTCATTTATGCTCACGAAGGAATCGAATCCTTTTCTGTATCTACCTCCGTCGAGCTCGCTATTCTTGTCGATTATGAGGAACCCATACTTATCGTTGTTCCAGCATACCGAACACAGATCTTTGAACGTTGTATAAGTCATATCCGTGTTTACGTGGTCGTTGTGCACATGCTTCAGATTCATTACGTCCTGCTTAAAAAGCACCAGCAGATTAACACTGTCGCGTACGAGATGTTTGGTAATGCGAGCGTACGTCTGACAAAGATAGGAACATTCAACGTCCCTGTGCCGCCCCAAGCTGAAGAAGGCTCTGATGTTATCTTGCTTCTCGCAGGCTACATCGTCGTAAATAATTATCGAGTTTCGACGTGTCTCGTTTGGTGGCAGCACTTGTTCGTGTTCCGTAAAGGTAAAGTACTCGACACCGTCCACGGATTCGAGTAAACGCTCTAGAAACTTATACTTTGGCTGATCCAATGAGTTTGAGTATAAGTAGACGTTTTTGAATCTTAACTCGTTAGGATGAGTTATGAAAGCGAGCAATGCGTTTGTCTTGCCGCAATTAGATGGTCCGCAAAACATTGTTCGTATACTGTTTGGGAGTAATTCACCGTGTCGTTTCTTCTTCTTCTTCTACTGTTTAACACGTGCAAAATCGTCAAAGTTCATTACAGGTAACTTGACATACTGTGTTTCAAACCTTATCTCGATCATAACTGATGTCAAAACTATAAATTACGGAATTATAAAAATCGTTGTTCAGTTTGAACTATTTCGCCATAGGGCGTCGATATGATCGCGCATGCTAAGCGTAAACGCATTAGGAAGAAAAAATCTCACCGTGGCAGAGGATTAGTTAACAGGATCATCAATAGTCTACATGTTGAGTTACATATACCCAGTTATCAGTACTATGGATCAGGTACGAAATTAGCAAAAAGACTCGCACGAGGCGATCCGGGTATCAACCCGCTCGACGCAGCCGGCAAAGAGCACGATATTGCCTCCTCGAAGAATCGAGAAAATCTGGAACACAGAGGGGCGGCGGGGCCCTAAGACCTACCAAGATTGCGCACTTATTTCCTTTGAGTAATCCGATACCGGAAAAAGTTTTCGACGCGCTTTTGGAAATGCACAAAGGGGTCGCTTATCTTCTGCGAGTAATTTGATATCCTGAATAACAAGGATGTCGTAAATCATCCTCAAGGGCAAAACAGTGTCCGACTGAGGGCTGCCGCCTGGAATCTGCATGAGGGAGGGGGAGGATATTCTGGAAGCTTCCTGCATTCGAGATAACGTTCGAAGTCAAAACGGTGTTGGCTGCTGTCTGAAATCTGCATGGGAGGTTAGGGAAGGAAGTCTGGAAGCTTCCTGCATTCCGAAGGGCTGCATCCTCGATGCGCAATTCTGTGAGATAACGTTCGAGGTCAAATTGGCTGGGATCAATTTAAATGTAAAATACAACAAAATTTCAATACATCTTTTATTTTATTATAAGAGAAGACGCACATTATATAAAATGATAACAAACTAAACTTACCAAAGGTGTGTCGGATCCACCAGCTATTGTGAGTCCCATTCCCGTATCTTTGTTTTTAGGAAATTCAATTGTAGTTTCTTTTCCAATTGATATCTCACAGTCTTTTGGATCTTTGGGAGGTTCTGGTTCCTTAGGTTTCTCTGGTTCTTTTGGTGCAGCTACCATAGACAAAGAGATGATAAATTACAACATCAGTAGCTTCTTCATCAAATTAAAAAATAAAACTTTTGCACACTTTTATCGTCGATATATAAGCGTTTGTATTACTTATGACGGGTTATGTTTCTAAAACGCGCCATTACCCATTAACCCTCTGTCTAAGAATTAGCCCAAATTAGCCTAGAGACCTCCGCGTGGGGGTTCAGCCAATCGCATGAAGCATTTCTGCGTATTAGTAATTCGGCCGTGTGTAAGATTGTTAGAGTCCTACATGTGCAGTGCCGGATTATTAATTCAGGTACCTGTCTTCGATATTTCTATTCAATAGGTACAATAAATGAATTTTTTCTACTTGCTGTATAAAATAACGATATTTTTTATGATTTTAATGAGGTCCGTATAAATTACCAAATAAGATTTTTTAACCTCAAAATGTCAGATAATGTTTTCCACAAGGAAATTTATATCCTAATCTTAATTGAAGTATTGTAAGTTTGTCTACATATTTCCAGTGGTAAATCACGATTAAGAAAATATACTGTTATTACTAATGTTGTTACATCCGACGCAACTGCGCCCTCAACAAAATTTCCGCCAAATTTTTCGGCCCTGTTCTTTTTCTACAAAATTAAACGCGAGAATGTGATTGGTCCTTATGAGCTTTTCCATAGTATAAGTTAGAAATAAGATATTAATAATCTCAGCGCAGTAAGTCCATGGGAACCATTCGCATGTGGAATATTCCCACTAATATCACTAGTGGGTAGAAGAGAGACAGTTTGGCATATACTAGAGAACTTTAGGACTGTGAACTCTGAAGTACGTGCCGATAACACGACAAGACCGCGGAAATAAGAACGACTCGTGACAGATCCACGGTTCCAGAATGCATAAAATCTGGTGAGCCTATAACGTTATCAATACTATATATATTCTTGCTGCAACACATATTCATATCCGTTTACCTATGTATTATATAATCACACACGCTAGAAATATCTATTACATCTACACCATTCACACTCAACCATTGTAATGCAAACAACGCAAACACATCACTCACATAAACATAACACCTTCTAACAGAGCGACCATTGTTAGTCAGACGATAAGAACTCTCGGCACGAGCTAGACCCTACCGGCTCAATAACAAAATGACTAGTATCAAATTGTTTTGTACACATTCAATTTATGATAGATATCACAAAATTCACAGCATTCTTTTGTGACAATCGTGTCAATCTCTCATCATTTACATAAGATCTTGCTAGCAATTATCGCTCTACACCTACAAGAATAAGCAACAGAACGACAGTCGGGTGTGATTCTGCACTTTAAAGCTCATAAGATCAACCATGTATCATCCTCCACGTTCATTCGTTTGGTCTAAGACGTGTCGGACATAACAATATCACTTTACTAGTGTAGGTAATAATGTGTCAAAGAAAACTCATCATCAACGATGTGAAAATATTATATTTAAAAGCAGAAAATGAATTAATTTAATTTCGGAAAATACCTATGATACTATTTCCGAGATCGCTCTTTCTAATGGCGTTGAGTAAATTAGCTAAAAGTTGAAATTTGTATAAGTTTTTAAAGAAATAAAAAAAAGAACGTTAATTTTTAGGGATGAATTTTTTTTCGAATTTGAAACTTTGACAACGATAACGAGCTTTCATCATCCTGGAAAATCTTTGCATCGTGTTCCCGAAACTTGTACTTCAAAAATATGTTGCTAGTTTTTTTAAATTCAACACGGCGGAACCAAAATGGCGGTCTATACATTGAAATTTGTTTTAATTGAGAGAATTAAATTATTCGTGTTTCAGCATAATTTTTATAAGAATGTCTTTATCTATCTTATTTTCTATATTTACTTAACAGATATCGTTTTATGGGTGCTTATATGTGTGTGCACCAATAATATACATATATGTCGGCGCGAGGTGTTCTAAATAAGAATCCTAGTGGACATTATGAATTTAGATTATGCCCATATATCTAGGGATTGTTGATATAAGTTTATTCTAAGTTTACGTCTAGCCCAATTTGTTAATACAGGGTGGCCACTGTAAGACTGAATGATATAAAACAAAAATAACTTGTCAAACCCTTCAGTCTTTCAGTGGCCACCCTGTATTATGTTTAGTACTGTGACTCGATTAATTGACGAGTAATGCATAGGGAGATGTGAGACAAGGGCTTGATTCCTGCTACCCTTCGTCAAACGTGGCCAGAGTCTTGGAGTGTTCATGAGGGAGGAAGCAGTCTCATTTTTGGTAGTGAGTAGAGCGTATGTCTCTGAAAGACTGGGCTTAAGTATCTTGCGCTCATGGATACGTTATTAATCTCCCTTTGCGCCGCGGGTGCTTTTTAGTTTCAATACATTATATTATTAGATTTAATAAATCATACTGCAAGTGTAACCATGAATTCGTCTACACCTGAATGACTCTCGGATCGTTCTCCAACATACATGTATATAATGTGGTATATATACATTGTGACGTAGCATATCGATGCACGTCACAATATAGGCGAATTGGGCTACGTCGCGGGCCCTAACGAGTTACGGAGCGTTTCGGGTGGTGTTGGACTCAATTTATTTTAAGAATTTGTATTGATTTCCCTGTGGGAAACGTTTCTTTTTGTGTTTGGAGTTCATTAAGCGCATCCGAGAGGATTTGATAGAAATTTTTATTGAAATGGGACCCGAGAGAGCTAGCTACGAGCTTGACGAAACGATTTCGAGGAGAAGGGACGTCAGGAGCGAAGCACACATCCTAAAACGTTGACTTTGACAACGCGGAACATTTGGCGAGCATCTTCACTATTAGAGTAATTCAACAATTAAAAATAATTTAACAAAATTACTGTTAGAAATTACTTCAGCGTTTTATTTTCTCTTTGATCCAGAAAAATTAAAAATATTTAATTTCTGAGCCGATCGTTTTCATTTTTACACCCACATTAAGATTCATTACAAATATTCTCACCTAAAATATACATAGGCTGAAAAAAAATTATGCACGCGACAAAATTTGAACCAGCGACTCCGTGTTTATTAAACTGAAGCGTTACCGCTAAACCATGCGCTCATATATATTTGGTTGACGTTTAGTGAATTTAAGGTACCCGGAAATTTTCAAAGTCGATTTTCTCGAAAATGTCTGGATATCTGGCACAATGGCTTTGCGAATTTATTAATTGAGATACTAACTTCATGTACTATAAATATTTTAAAAATTCCCGACCTAGTTCCCTGAAGGTTTCCTGTCAGCTCGTAAAAGCTAATGTCCCACTCCATAAGCTTACATCGAATTAATTCGTTCTAGGACCACAAAAATTCCTATTTGAAATACTTCGTTATTCACAATAAGAACAGTATAACTATTGTGTTTCATGACTCTCGTGTACTGCTTGGAATGAACCATTTCATTCTTCGATAATATTCATCTATCAAGAGACTCGGTCGAGTCTCGCGCCAAGTACCGGCAACCGGGTGTATAGGGCACGGCTTGCAGAGACTCTTTACCCGAGTCAACACTTATACCTGTGTTTGGAATGAAATATCTTATGAATCGC
>JARQTG010000042.1:73549-83752 GCA_030142615.1 Syrista parreyssii
TCGATTGCCACCAAGATCAATACGATTGGTGTACGAGATCAGGGTGTATTAAGATGGCGAGCGAGATGATTTTATTTCAGTCTTCGCACGTCCATTTACATTTTCACACGACAGATGGCGCTGGACCTATCTTTCTCGAAGGCACTCGTATATAGAAAAATATAGTTTGACGTCTTTCAGTGATACAGTATATACAGTGTGGTCTATTAGAAATCGAATTCACAATTATCTTTCCTGGTTGGGAAAAGAATATAAGCAAAATCAGGTTAAAGCACCGGAGCTGTATTGGAGCAAAGATAAAGGGACAGTGCAAGGATTTTAACAGCAAATTATAAGAGCAAGCAAGCCAAAGTGTGTAACGTTGCTAGGCAGGTGCGAGAGAAAACCAACCAAGTTAACAAAATGTTCTTAAAGCTAATTTACAAAAATTCAAGTCATTTGAGAAGCGATACAAAGAAAAAAGAAACTTAAACTAGCCCGGAGAATTAATGAGGGACTCAAACACGCTAGCGGTAGGAACCGCTAGACATAATTCAAATAGGTTATTCTAATAAATTCGAGATTATCGGCTAACACGAAACCAGAAATTAATATCGGGGATACAATTCCGGACACTGCGAGGTTCGATAGCGCCAAATTTAGTCGAAACGTAACGCACAATATTACCCTCGAGAAGTTCAGTAAGAGTGTGAGAGGTTCGAAAAACAACAGTACTCTTAAAGCTAAGCGAGAAATGATAACGGGAGCGGCACGGAAGTCTACACGCGCGAAAGAATGATGATGATAACGATGAAAGTGAGGGTAATGGTGACGATGGTGCAGAGTACATCAAATCACACATGAGGGCTGTTGCGAGATGAAGTTTTAAAATTTTTCGAAGATCGTTATTCATTCTCGAAATTGCTAATAATACCCCTGTCCACTGGTCACTTGAGAAATAACAGCCACACTGAAGTGTTTTCAGCTAAAACTGAAGTGCTGTTCCATCTCTATTCACTATTTATAAAAATGAATGCACTACCCCTACCACGCAGTGGTAAAAAATGTGAACATCCATTCTATACGCCTCCGAATTCTTCTTTCCTTGTCACAACCGCAAATGCAATAGGTTTTTTTTTTTTTTTTTTCCGAGAAACGTATAGGTCTAGATAACTTTAGTGCGTATTACCAAGTAAAAATACTGTTACTATTTTCGAATCCTTTATTTGTTAGAATTATACATATTCACTGGACGCGGTTCTATTTTATTCTAAAATTACTAAATATACAACATTCCATATGGTACAGAGTCGTAGTTATCGACTAGTCGCCGTTTTACGAAATAGCTCTTGAATGTCTTTGTTTCGCTTTGAGTTACCATATCGTACGCAGCGGTACGTCTTTATGCCGAATAACGAAGAACCACCTGATCTTCTTCTACGAACGAGCAGCTTATAGTTGCAAAGCATTTTAACGTGTCAAAGTTTACGCTTTTCATATTTGTATGATTAAGACTAATACCCTTAACCCTGCAAACATAATTGCTAACACTTTCAGGGGATTCAACTTAGTACGCACAGCACTTAGGACCACACGATGCAAATTCACTTATGTAACTGCCCTTTCCATAATCTTCCAACTAATCGGTCAAGTCCACTAAATTTGTAATTGTTTCTAAATCTTTAGAATCAGGCGCATCCGATTGAAGGAAAATGGCACTATACGCTGCAATCACAACATTCGTAATTCTCGAGGGGTCGATTATATCCCCTGTGTTACACCAGTTAACATATACCACATCATCGCTTACTGGAAGAATACTAAGTATCTCCTTTTTAGGATCACTAACTGTTTTGAGGAATGTTTGACCGTCGGTTACAACCGTTGTTTTTGGTTGATTCTCACGCTGACCAAGTTTCCCCCAGAATGAATTTAGACATAATTTTGCAAGGGCTCACAACTCTGTGTTTTTTCGCTACGCAATTACGATCGAGTGTAATTCCTTTAGCCTTTTCGTAATCGTCTAGATACTTCTGTTTTCTCTCCTCGTCGATGCAGGCTACAGGCCAGCCCGAAGATTCCTGTTTTACCTTTAAGAATGCATCAATATGTTCAGCAAACAAGCCATCTGTACGTGTACTAGGGCTGTAACTAGCTAACCTCGTATTGCCATATTTCTTCAATTTTTGCAACGATATAACCCATACTGACTGCTTTCTGAAGTTCAACAGAAAGCCACATACCAGTAAAAGCTCTATGTTCCAAATTTTCGTATGTACAGCGATTGTGATTTAATTCGGCACAACAGGAACGACATAGAGCAAACATTAGTTTACCATACATTCTTACGGGTAAAACTGGATGATACAATGTTCTCGGCGGTAAAACTGTACATTTTATCAGTCTTTCAACTTTTGATATGTCATTATCGTTTAACTGAAGAACTGAAGAACAGAACTTGTCGTATTTATTTACAGTAGAATAGAGAGACGTAAAATCGAGGTATCGAATCTTCTCTCCCTTGCTAACCTTATCGTATGTTCGAGTGTTGCCCATGCGACTCTTGTAGAATGCATGTAGCGGAACAAGACGACTCTTTCTTAAAACTGGTGTTGTATGTTTGACAAAGTCTTTACACTTATTATCTGTAGCTCGTAACTGTCGAAATTCATGTTCCCAGGTTTCTTCTAAATGATAGCCTAGAGCTCTAATGTGTGATGATTTTAGCGCTGTTCTCTCATATCGTTCATTCAGAGTTAACCAAACATCGTTCATGGCGTTTGTTTTATCGCGATCGCTTGGATAACATTTGGGACAACTGTGAAACCAACAACCATGGAATTCAAATACTGTTTCCCTACGAGTTGTTTCATAATACCCATCTACTTTTAAACCACCTGTTAGTACTGTTTCAGAACCACGACCCGCATGATCTGTACGATATCCTCGTTCGTGCTCAAGTCACGTGAGCCATTCTAATGCAATAATCGATTGATTGTTAAGTCCTCTGTATCCACTCTTCGGAATAATACCGATGCTGTCTTGTTTTAAAAAATTAGTTCGATATACTACACTACAAGCCGATGCTATCGTTACAGCTTGCTCAAACAGACAAATTTTGATAATTTCAATAAACATCCTACGAAAAGATAAACACCCCTACCTCAAAAGATCTACATCCGATATACAATATCGTTTAATGTCAACAGAAAAATCAGAAACGTATTCGGATTTGACAACTTCATTGTATCATGCAAAGAATTTCGTACGATCTCCAGTATTCATCGTGTCAGGAGAATAAAATGTAGCGTCTGGTAGAGAACCGATGCAGTTCCAATTTTCGGATTTGTTAAACAGATGAGGAAAATACCCTTTAACTAACGATCTTGGAAGATTGAATGTTTTGGAAAATCTCGATAGTGGCATATTTAAGTAGTATAAGGAATCTAAGAAACTAATTTTGTCAAAAGAAATCTCGAGGATATTAGTGCCGTTTAGTATAATCTGCGGGGTTATTTTCATTATTTCTACAATATACTTCAACATAAATTTAGCATCAAACCCCCGAGCATTGTATGCTATACATATCACTTGTTTGAAATCTTTCATGTCTATAACGAGATCTACGAACTGTTTTAAGGGATTATAATCGAAAACGAATTGACGAATACCACAATGATTACAGAGGTACGACATGTCATTATTGTATACAGATTTTTCACATACTTTTTGAACTACGCAAAGATTACCATCGTGAACTTTAACGTCCAAATTTCCTGCCAGCTCACGAACTTACATCGTTTCAAAATCGTAAAATACAAAGAGGTTTTCTTTTATAGTCTTATTTTATTTTTGCCTGATTAATTGAGCTTTTTTCTTTAGAGGTAATATGTAACACCAGTATTTCAATGGTTTATTAGCACGACACGTACGGCAAAAACTTTCGTAGCATTTATGCTTAAACTTTTTCTTAGTCATGATTGATATTCTGCAATATTCACAGTTTTCTATGTTTTGTTTTCATAAAGGAATAACTTGTTTGTTTGATGTATTTTTAAAGTAAAAATAAATAATTTGTATGAAAATCTACAAAATTCTATGGAAAAGGGCATTTTTTTTTTAATTTACGATACTTAATATTTTTCAATTTTTCACTTACAACATTTTTCTCATTTGAATTTTTTCGCTATCTTTTTTATTTTTCGTGATATAAACGAAAAACAGAAAAAGCTCACATTTCCAGGGAATGATTTCACCCTCCAAATGTATATGTCGGTCGCTAATTTTTCGTGATACTTTAGAGTGGACTACAAAGTATACAAAAATCGAGCTAGGTTGGGGGGCGTCAGTAAAGCGACCTTCCTTGTCAGTGTCATAGTATGAAATGAAAAAAAAAATGTACGAAAATTGCGTCTACACTTATTTGTATTTTTTATAGGCCGAGAGGACTGGCCGACTTTTACATGAATTTGTGGAGCCTAATGAGAAACTTCGATTACAGGTAACCATGATTAATGGCTTGAAAATTTGTCTCAATTTTACTGTAGGTAAACGCGTATAGTTTTGTGAATAAAATTTTGGTTAAACTGCTAAATCTATTAATTTGAAGTTTGCAGATAGTATCAAAAATCGAATGTAGAGAAGATACTATGGTCTGTAATTACAAGATTTTTAATTTTAAGTAACGTTTTTAGTCCTAAAAACATGCCATAACAGACGTTATCTACTCATATTGTTTCTTACGGGGATCCCCTATTTGAAGCACTAAAAAATGCGTGATGAATGCGGTAGGTTTGAGCACCTCAATCTCACTTAACGGCAGCATATTTTTACAAAAGCATTGGCGTCACTGTACGAATCTAGCCGAAAGCGTAGTTTCTTAGCAGGTTGGTGATTGAACGGGAACCAGGGAACGTGAACGTTATCTGAAGATCACGTTACAGCACATAAATCTTAATTCTCAAGTAATAAAAAATAACAATATTTAGCGTTACGGTATTCCGCTAATCGACGTAATAGCGTTGAAATGAACCTATGTTATAAAGATAAGAAATAGATTGTTGGAAATAATATGAATGCGAAGTTAAAGAATAGAGCTATGCTAGAAATGGAGCATAAAGAGATGAATTCTCTAGAAAACTTAAAACACAAACTAGAGGCGGTTTATGATATTGTGAATATTTTTGTTAGAATCACGAGTTGACTATCGGAATTTGTATTCTGGGAGTTGGGTAAGTTGAGATTCATTGTCGAGTTAAACGTTGAAATTTACACTCTTGAGTCAAGTGAAAAACAGTAATTTAATAATAAAACTACTAATGTTAGGTCACACTATTACAAGGGTTAACTGTGAGTTTTTCCAAAATTGGAGAGTGCGAAGTCGAGGTTAGTACTTCGACTAAATACTATGCTCTTCGCTAAATTCGTACAGTTACGCTAACGCTCTCGCAAAGATTTGCTGCCGTTAAGTGAAGTAGAGGTGCTCAAACCTGCCGTGGGGAGGAAGTCTCGACGCACCGAGTTGCCCGGCAGAGGAGAGCACCCGACAGAGACGTCTCAATGGACCGGCAAGAGTCCGAGTGAGATACCGGCACCCCGCTAGAGAGAGGCAGAGGGCTATAGAGCGGGCGGAGGAATAGTTGTTACGTTTAAGGACAGGGGAGGAACCCCCTGAGCTGAGATATGGTTAAGGTGCTCAGCTGTCGTCGGATGCCCTGGGGAAGCAGCCGTGGAGGATCTCCAGTTATATTACGTACCGATTCGTTAAGGAATGTTCTCTAAGTAGCTTAAAGGGATTACTCGAGGGAAAGGATTATTATCTATCGGCTCAGAAGATCTCGACCAATTAGAATGATTAGTTCCTGAATTTGACTACTGTCAAGCTAGTCTGTCTTGGGACACCGAGGTGCCTCGGACTGGCTCGCGCTCCCGTGCTATCTGTTGATAGTTTTCCTAGCTGTGTTTCCTATGCAGTATAGAGAATTCTCGCTTGTGTAGTACTCGCGATGCTCTCATAAAATCCAGAAATTCTTATAGATTTTTTGCGAGCGTTTCAGAGGTACAGTTCTATGCTATGGTGTAGTGCCTACCTGAGTGTCCCTTGGACATAGTTCCTGGCCTCCATGGATTTGCTAAATCAGCTCCGGTGAGGGCTCCCAATTCATTAATTGGTGGAGGGATTTCGATCTTGTATCTATCGATTCGTTCCATCGCGTTCTCGGTTGTGTTCTTTGTTTCCGGCACTATTTACCTGACGCTTACTCCGACCCTCTCTACCTCAACCGAGCAGAGAATTAGCTGGCGCCCACCTGGCATGGGGATGCACGGCCGAAGGTGGCGTAGGTTAGCTCTCGGATTTTTCGATACCGGTGTCGAGTTAAGAAAATACGTCAAAACACATAAAATGTGCTTTATAATAGTTTTAAAGGCAAATTCTTTCAACTTCTATACATTCTTAGGAATTTATCCCATCAAAATCGAACAAAACGCATTTTTCATTATGCGCCATAAGCATTAACCTCAAAATGGTTTCATTTAAATATCTCAACTGAAAATATGTGAAACTACGAAAATTGCGCACGAAGTGAATGACTATTGGGGATTCGTTTCACCCGTTTTTCCGCCGATAAAAAAATGTGTCGCGTAATGTTTCATGCTCTACAACATATTTGAGTTTCATCAAAATTGGAGGGACACACCTGAGACCTTCCCTGACTTACTTTTCCTAGCACAAATTGTTCGTTAAGAATAGATACTAGTTTCAGAAATAGAAGTAATCCTAAACATCACACAGGCGATTCATGTTTAGAAGCGTTACATGTAGGAATGGTAATGCAAATTCCAATTGACTGCATGCACTCAGAATGCCTTGGTGTCACAAAATATCTCATACAATTTTGGATGAATGGCCCAAAAAATATAAGACTTTCTAAGGCATTGATAGATTTTATATCTAATACATTAATTGACATGAGGTCCAGCATAATTAACGAATTTGCTAGAAAGCCTAGAACTCTTTACCACTTTAACCGATGGAAAGCTACTGAACTTGGATAGTGTCTGTTAGCCAGGGTGTTTATGTTAACTCTGCACATACTTCTAGGGTGTGTAGGGGCTGCTTAGGCAATCATTTTGAGGTAAGACACCCATGATCGGAAACTTATCCTAATGGTTCTGGAGGGTTTTGAAGGATTTGGTACCGCGTGTTTGTTCGTAGTGTAATGAATCAGATGTGATCACTTTCGACTCAACGCTTTATTCAGCCGTACCAAGGGAATTGGTGGAAATGAGCAAAATTGTGACATGTTCGCTTTGCTTTACCAACACATGGAAACGCAAAGTGCCTTCCCAAGCGTATTGGAACAACATGGACCTTCACCGATACCACCAGAAACAGCTAGCTTGTCAGATGTAAAACAACGCCTACTTACAAGAATAATTCCGTTTTTAAAAATTATTAAGGTACAAAACAGGTTCAGCCAAAATTGGTGTAAAGGACAAGTGGGTTTATTTGCACAAGACGTCATAGAAATTGCTGAGCAAATATCACTTCCACTGTGTAATGCAGGATTGGTTGTTGTACTAGAAACACGAGAGAATTTGCAACAACACACACAGTTTAATATAAACATTGAAAGAGTAAAGACTGCTTTACAATGGCTACTATTACATAACAGACTATACCAAGACGTCATACCAAACTTTGCCAACATATTAGACCACGATATTTCGCAGATAGTGCAGATCAATGAAAATCACGAAGCTGGTTGTAATATTGAAATGCAACCCAGCAGGTTCGTAAACATAAATAACGATGTCTCCATTTTACATGGTTCGTTTCACCAGAACAATGACCGGTTTAGCATAGACTCTCGTGGAAGGCAGTGTACCGCCGTCGCAGCAGTGGCTTGTGCCGCACTTTCATTATCAGATGCGAATACATGGACGGTGAGTGATGTGGACTACATAGTGATAGTTGGAGATGCATATTATCGTCAATGCATTATGGCTCGAGAAAATCCCGATGCTGGAGAGCAAAATGTTGAATATTTAGAGGTAAGGGAACTTCTGCCACCGTTTTTATTTAACGGACATGGGGTAACTTTAAATGTTAACAATAATTCAATTGATGGCCATATCGACCGAGAGCAGAGTGAGGAAGGTGAGGAAGTTCCCGAATTTGAGAAATAGTTCAGAAAGGTTTTTCAGGGATCACCATTGTGGAATCCTTGTAACAAGTAATTATGTTTCCTTTGCTGTTGCATCCTAAAACTCATCTGGCAATATGCATTATTGGCTGTTTGATTCTCATGCTAAGGGGCCAAAGGGATATATAACATCATCCAGAGGTACTGCATGTTGTATGCGCTTTGGGAAAATCAATCAATTATTCGCAATCTTACGTCGTAACTTAAAGAAAAGAAAAATGAAGGTAATGCACATGTTTTAAACACATATACCATTACACCTATCGGCACCAAAGAAAGACAGAAAGAAAGAGAGAGAGAGAGAGAGTGAGAGAGAATGAGAGAATGAATGAATGAATGTACTTTATTAGCTTCTTGGCTACTTTATCATGTTACATATTACATATGTTATAACTTAACGCTAACAATTTTTTTTCCATTACCTTATTTTATTAACTAATACATATTTCCCCTCGTTTTCTTCCCTTTATATATTTCACTACACCTCTCTTAAATTTATTGATATTTTGTTCTGTCTTTACATCATTTGGTAGATTATTATACATTTTAATTCCGTCATACAATAACATTTTCTGTTCTGCACACGTTTTGGGCTTGCTTAGATAGATATTATTTTGTTGTCTCGTTTCGTACCTGTTTGTTATTTCTTTTATTTGATTTCCTAGGTATGTTGGGCATAACCCAATCCTCATTTTACAAACCATCATATATACATTATACTCTATTCTTTCTTTTATCGTCATAAAGCATAGTGCTTCAAGCATATCCTGGATTCTTGTACGTTTACTACATCTTAAAATCACTCTCATTCCCTGATTTTGTAGTTTTTGGAGATATCTCAGCTCCATTTCACCCATTTCTAACATTACTGTGGCGCAATATTCAAATATCGGTGCGATAATTGCCTTATACACTACACATCTCATGTATGGTGACACGTCCCTGCTAATTCTGCGCAATACACCGAGCTTGGCTCCTATTTTTTTTCCCATATATATTGCATGTTCAACTAAATTTAGACTCTTACCTATAATAACACCGAAGTACTTTATTTGGTCTACCCTTTCTAGTATTTTATCTCTTACTTTTATTCTTATATTTTCTTCGTTTATCTTCTTCCTTACTCCTCTGATTACCATTACTTTAGATTTGTTGACGTTTATTTCTAGTTTGTTATTTCTTATCCATCTTTCTACTTCCTGCAATTGTTCGTTTATTGCCTCATTTATTTCCTCACTTGCATATCCTGTTGTATAAATGACAGCATCATCAGCAAACAGCTTTATTTCGCATTTCTCATTTATGACCTTTACTATATCATTTACGAATATGAGGAATAGCACTGCTCCTAATACTGATCCTTGCGGCACTTCCTGTTCGACTGCAATTTGCTTTGATATTACACCATTTAATTTCACTCTTTGCGATCTACCTTCAAGATAACTAACTATCCATTTGAATACTTTTCCTTTTAATCCATATCCATTAAGTTTCCTTAGTAGTAACATTCTATCTACCACCTCGAATGCTCTTTTTAGATCCAAGATTATGACACCTATCTTCTTTCCTACTCCTATGTTCTTTTTCCAGGTTGATAATACTCACTGTAGTGCTGTTTCACAGGAGTGCATTTTTCTGAAACCCGACTGGTGATCCGAGAGAATATTATTCTTTTCAAAGTATTCCACTAATTGTTCTTTTACCACTTTTTCTAGAATCTTTTCGTAAACAGGTAATTTGTTTATCGGTCTGAATTCTTCTTTTTTGTTAGTTCCTTTTACTTTTGGAATTGGCACTACTATTACTTCTTTCCATTTACTGGGGAAGACTCCTTCCGTCAACGATTTGTTTATCATTTGACATATCTTATCACCTGCTGTTGTTACTACTATTTTCATGATCTCTACAGTTATTCCTTCTTCGGTACCACTATCGTTCTTTAATTTTTGTATTAATTTGATTAGCTGCGATTTCTCTATTGTATGGAACTCCTCTAACACACTGTTTGAGACTATGT